>JARHVA010005969.1:915000-1046522 GCA_037957365.1 Torreya grandis
AGGGATCTCTTACCACACAATACCAAAGGAGAGGGCTCCAAATCCTCTCAGCAAATGACATTATGTAATAACCCTAGATAGACATTCAATACATATAAATAAATTTAATCTAGTGATCACTAAACCTTATGGCATAAAGGGAAATATTGATCTACACCATGGGTCCTAAGACCAAGTATGTAGGGGACATCCAAGTTTTGGTTGTGGAGAGTAAATGGAAAAATGTAATTCAAAAAAAAAAAAAACTAAAGACATTCATTGAAATAAAAGTCTTACTTGTAGGAAATGCATATTTTATTCATTAATAGACAATAGGGAAAATTTGGTATAATGTGTTATAGTGCATGTTTTATAGAGTATATACATACATCATGTTATCTATGTTATGGCAATTTAAATCACTGACCATTAGATAGATGTGTATGTTGCATAATTATATAGTTAGAATATAAGAGTGGTTATAACCACTATCAATTACCAATAATATGGGTTCATTAATTAATCTTCTAGGATGGATAATAGTTGGTGAAACCCTTGAATCAAACTAGTAAGGAAAGGAGACATGTGGATGTGTTTTGGATTCAAAGAGTCAGCTTGGTGTATGGGGGCTATGAGCTATGGTATGAGGATGAAAGGCACATGGGGATACAAGTTATGAAGAGTGTAACATTTGATGAGCTAGCATAAATTTTTTTATTGTGGTGTATAACCTTGAGGTGTATTGAAATATAGATGTTAAGGGTGTAAAAGTCATTGAGATAACCATAAGACTTATTTAATATGTAAGATTGTGAGTTTTGCAGTGTGTAGTTATGAGTGCATAATGTGGAGTACATAAGAGTTAGTGCATAGAATTTTATTACATGGTTTGATATTTGTTCATATGACTTTGATTAAAATTCTATTAAGGAGTGAAAAATTATGGGTGAGAGGTATGTTCCCTATGCAGTAGGGTGAATGAAGAATAAGCTCAGTTGTATAGTAGTTATGCATGTATAATTCACCCTCTCTTGAATAGAAATGGTCTCCTTTGAATTATTATGTAATTTAGGAAACTACACCCAAATTTGTTATAAAGTGTACCAATTTATTGGATCAGTCTATTACCCAACCCTAACCACTCAAAAAATTGGATGTGTGTCATGGTGGGTACATGTGTTTTTCACATCCATGATCTAGTCCTTCTCTATGAGATGTAAGTGTTTAGGATCCAAATAAAAAGGATGTTATATCACTATTGGCTCAATAAATGATATAATATAAGGCTTATGAAGTTACATGTTGAAGACTAGGTGCATGTTGAAGTACTATGGTAGATCAAAAACAAAGACATTGTCACCATTTGTGCACAAAATGGTGTAAGGACCATGGTGCAGAGGCTTGATCTTCCAGTGTGGATTTTTGAATCACTCCTTCTAAAGTTACAACTATAATTTATCTCCAACTCAAAATGCATGAGGTGTGAAATGTACATCATGGCATTCCTTGTACTTAACTTGAGTGAAATAGATAAAATATTGAACCTACTAGTGAATAGACTTGAAGTGGTGTAGAAACTTCTTGGCTTTGTTTGCTTCCCATTCTTGTGCATGCAACTCATTTCCTAATATTGCATATTAAGAGATCTTTAGAGATGTTGAATGTTGAAATGTAAGACATATATGGAATGAAATATTGTTAATAGTGTTTTTAAGATCCCTATTATAGGAATTTTAATTTTAGAATAGATTTTCATCCTAGGTGCAAGCATGTATGTAGTTGTACATTCATAAAAGATGAACAAGTGTGATATTAACCACTTTGGTTTTCCCATTGTAATATTAGTTCTTCATTTCTTTTATTTTAATTTCATTATCTACTAAAAAACTTAAATAAATGTAAGGTTTATGAGGAATAACTAAAGATAAAATATGGTTGCACACCATTTGAATCCATTGAATGTGGGAACTCCTTTTTGTCTTAGAAGAATAACCTGCATACAATGAGACAACTTGGACAAATTAGATTAATAGATAGATAAGTGAGCTATGTAGTTAGGAGCTAGTTTCAGGAAGTTATGAACTTCTTCAAGTGGATGTCAGCTCATGTGTTTCATAATTAAGTGGATAATAAACACTTAAATTAAAAAATAGAAAGATGTGATATGGATGCGATAATAAAATGCTTAGGAAATAATCCTTGTCCAAATTGTCAATATAAGTAAAGTATTAATCCCAATAATATCTAGTAGAATTCACATATTATTTTATAACATCTAATTGGTTATAAGTGGATTTAACTAATGGATAATAGATAATGGCACAAAGTCCTAACTCAAAATCTATGTCACTTTGGTCGATAAAGAAAGGTTGAAAGATGATGGGCAGATCAGTGACGTTAATTACTTCATATGAAATTCTACGTAAAGTAATCTATAGATAAATTCCATGTTTAGAAAGGAATAAGATAAAATTAGTCTACATTTATGATATATTTTTATAACTAAACATCTTGGATTTTAAAATATAATGTAGGAATTGATGCCAATTCATATGAATCAGAATCAATTTTCTTAAAACTACATAAGGTTATAAATAGAGAGCTAAAACATGATTGAGGATATTCAAAAAGGAAACTAGGGATATGTGATATGTTATAACAATGAAATGATTAGGAAAAGATATAATGACATAAGAAATTAAATATTTAATATATATATATATATATATATATATATATATATAACTTACCTTGAAACATATGCAGGTAGAGTATATTCTTTCCATAGATGTAATCAATCTCGTTTGTTTGGAATGGTCATTCTGAACTAGTTATATCCTAATTTCATCAATGTGGACCTATTTTTTTCCTTTGATTCTCTAAGGAAATATGAATAGTAATTAAATATTTCAATTTAAAGGGGGGAAAACTAAATGGTCACCTATGTATATATAGATCAATACCAATCAAGGAAAATCAGCACTGATTGTGGGTGAATCATTACTAATTCACTCTTTTTGGCATAAAATTACTTTGATCTATTTTAGATTGTTCCAACTATGAGGTATTTTGGGATTAAAATCATGGGTTTCTTAGCAATGGTTTTAATACGAGGGTAAATTATTGTATTGTTAATATTTAGTATATCTTATGGGTTTTAAATTAAATTTTGCTGGTTAAAAAGGTAACATGGTAATTTGTAAAAATAAATGACTGAGTATCTAATGATAAATAGTTTAAACTTTAAGATAGGGGTATTTAAGATGAAATAATAATTTAAAGGCCTAAGACACCAAATAATTCAAATATAAAATATGAAATTTTAGTGTCTACATTTGCCCCTTTTTCTGGAGCAGTCTGTAATAACATGCTATGAGACAAAAAATGAGGTAGGTCTAATGCCCTAGGTTTATGTAAGGAGGTATCTCACCTCCAAATAGGATCTAGTTTAAGATTATGAGTGGGTGAAGGATTTAAAATATTAATTAATAGATGGGATTAATAAATAATAAATAGTAACTTAGAGTGTAGATGCATAACATGAAGTATACTTTTTGCACTGATAGGGTGTGAGATAGTATAGGCAAAGATGCCCCAGGACAAATCACATAGTAAATTATTAAAACTATGAACAAATGGGATTAAATGAAGGAAAAGAAACATAAAAAATGATATTATTTGGTTAACCAAAGCATTAATGTGTTTTATGGTGTGTGCCCTACCTATATATAGTTGTTCTCAAGATAAGATGCACTCTCTGGACCCATAGACGGGAGATGCCCAAAAAAAGTGCATACCTTATATAGGATGTTGGTCCAATAGGTCGTATATGTATAAAATATTAAAATATAATAGGATAAATAATGGGATCAGTGTGTTAATTTAATAATATTGGGCTTTAGATCAGGATCAAATGTACAAAAAATTGCAAGTAGTGTAAAAGAGAAAAAGTTGGGTAGATCAACACCGATTAAGGAAATCGATGGTGATCCACATAAGTTAATGTCGATCTAAAAATAATTAATATTGATCTAAAGATAACTATATAAGTAAATATAACATAGAAATAGTTCATTTTTTATGGATGTATGGTGAGTGGAGAGGTAAAATTTGATAGTAATTTTGATGTGTGTTATGATAGAGGTGAGCGGTAGTGGTCAGAGGTGGTGGTAATGATCTTAGTATGAGGTAGGTATTGATTTTATTTTTAAAAAAATTATTTTTTTGGTTAAGGTAATGTGTAAGTTTTTAGTGTGGTATGGTGACCTAAGATCAACATCAATTTCATTAAAACATCATCGATTCAATAGAAACATCATCAATTAGAAAAAAATGATGTCAATTTGTTACAAATGGTGAAAAACTAAGTTAAATATATTAGGATTAACTAAGTGAATTGTTATAAAGTTTAAGTTTTGTATAGGATTATGATAATAGGTGTGGACATTGGTGTGAATTTTTAGAAATCTACTATCTCTATTAGAGTGATTGCGTGATCAATTGAGTGCTGTTGATTGGGCCCATATGGAGGCCATGGGCTTAGGAGGATTATGTTTCTACCATCATATTTACAGAGACACAAACCTTATAGTATCATTACTAAAATGGTGGGATATGATTATTGGAACTCTTTGGTTAGCTACAAGAGAGATAACCATTACAGTGGAGGACATATATAGGGTATTATGTCTTTCAGTATAGGGGTTGCTATTGTACTTATGGACAAGTGGGATTGCACAATAGTATTGACATAATTTTATGGTGGAGATGTCATGGTTATTACTATTATAGTAGGAGTATTTGTTTTTTATCCATTATATGATGTAGATGCAGATGGGATACTAGTGCTAATTATGATGATGATGCAAGCCATTTATTTCTATGCCCTCTCTAGCTTAACTGAAGGTAACATCCCATGGAGACTCATAGGTGTCATTGAATATATTTTGGAGCAACATATAGTATTTGCCTAGGCCTTGACTTTACTAAAATAGATATATATAGAGTTATGGGGGTGAAAGACACATAATATATATGGTTTGGATGTGACCTTCATTTTTTAATGTTGGGTGTATGAGCACAATAGGGTGATATAAACCATCAATACCTTATAGATATGATGGTATGATATTTCTTATAATATGGACTTACATTGATAAAAGGAAGATTTAATATGGGATTACATAGATGGCATGACATGGGACTTAACATATTATCGGTGGGTCCTTGGCAAGAAGTAGGATGGTGAAATCATTTGGAAGCCTTACATTAGATTTCTTACATGGCCTAGGATAAAGGTAGAGTTAGTAAAAATTCATAGGGAGAGATGGATGACAAGGAAGAGGATAAATTATGTAGATTTTTTATACTTTGGGAGAGTGAGGAGATAGTTTAGGCTTATTATAGATATACTATGGGCCCTATGAGTGTATAGATGGGATGATATAGAGACTGGAGTATCAAAGGGGTATGTGACAAATATTCTGATATACTATGAGGAGGTGGAAGATGTAGAGAAAGATGATGTGGGGTGTACACCAATATATTTATTGTAGTGGTTAGGGTAGCTAGATGCCAAACATGAGAGGGTGGTGCAACCTCTGTAGGAGGGAGTAGATGAGGAGATGCAAGATGCAGAGGAGGATGGAGAAGGAGAGGGCAAAGGAGGGAGGAGGGGAGGAGGAGATAGAGGTTACCAATATTATTTTTGATAGGGATACATTAAGAGCATATATCATTGTCTTATAGGGAAACCTAACCATAATACATAAGGCACTCATGACTATAAATATGGAGTGAGATGGTCTATAGACTAGATTAGAAGCTTTACTGGTAGAATATGAAACCTTACAGTTGAGTCATGATCTAGTAGTTCAAGCTTGATGTAGATACCATGCTAAGAGGGATAGATTAATATGAGGGGATTAAGGATACATAGGGTAGATAGGTATAAGGTAAGCTACGTTGAGTACAAGATAAGTAGGTACTATGATTGTGGATAATTACTAAGAGCTAGTAGTCAAGTTGAGTTATTATGAGTATATTTTATTAGATTTGCATCTAGAGAGTCCTAAGTATGACACACACATGGTAAAATAGGGCACGTGCTCTCAATATACACATATAGGTTCAGCCATCATAGGGGGTGTATCATGAGGGAGAGATCAAAAGGGAGATAGAGGAGGAGATTGGTGTGGGGATGGAGGTGGGGGTGGAGGCATTGGGATCATCCACCTTATCCATCTCCATTTTACTAAGTATCCTATTTTTTACTTATTTTAATAAATAGAGAGGCACATATTTTATATACCAAGATGAAAATGATGTATATTTGATCATATATATATATATATATATATATATATATATATACATGATTTTGATTATGAGTTGTCATGTTATATTTTGTGATTATGGATTTTATTACATTATGGATTAAGATGTTATGGATCATGGAGTTATTTTAGGATATTTTGTATCTATATTTATTATGTTATTATGGATTTATCTATGATGATGTGATAGATTTATGATGAATTTACATGAAAATATTTATGGATATAGATTATGTGATTATGGATTTATATTAGGATTTTATGGATTTATGTAATGCGATGGATTAAATTAGATTAGATTATGGATTATGGATTTATGTTTTGTGATTATAGATTTAGACTAGGATGTTTATGGATTATTAGATTGTTAGTTTAAATGATGCCATGGATTAAATTATGATATTCTTATACTATGGTCAAGATATATGTGGTGATCCTACTTTAAATAATTAATTAACTCAATTTTCATTTATTTAGGATAAAGAGACAAAAAGATTTTATTATTCATCACTGGCTTATACCATAAACCAAGAAAAAAATCTCTGGTAATAATTCCATGTGTGTCCTTAACTAACTATTAATAAATATACTAATAGCCTTAGGTCAACTAAGTTTAAGATCTATGTATTTAAGATGGAATTTTTTAAATATTTTGTTTTTCTTCAAGATTTTGACAAAAAGTGGATTTTTTAAAAAGAATGTGTTTTTATCCTACATTTTAAAGTTAAATCTTACCCTAGGATCCTTTTTCTCCAATCAATGTCGACTGATTAATGTGGGAAGTATACTAATTTAGAGATAGATGATCAATACGGGAAGCTTTCTTGGGATATTTCATGCATGATAGAATCCTTTGAGGGAATGGTCTTATATTTTGAGAGATACTTTTCAAAGTAGCTATCATTTGAGGGAGCAGTGTACACTTTTGCCATTTTTATATATTTTACAGCTATACTTTGAGAGATCAGTTTGTTATTTTTGCCTTTTTTAGAGATGTTTCTTTTTGCTTGGTTTTTTTTATCCTAGTGTTATCAATTTATTATGGATTGGCCTAACGTAACCTATAATAGTTTCTGAAGCTTTGTCATACAATATGATATTCTTATTCCCAAAATAAACTATTGAGTTGATACGGAGGGGTTTTAAGATATAATGATTAGGGGTTCCTTCCCATTATAGGCAAAGCTTGTCCTATTAGAGCATGTTATGATTAGAGCTGGGGTATTCATATTCAAGGTTAGAATAAACAATATTTTTGGATAACCACATGACTATATATATCATTATCTGGTATTTTAATAGTGAAAAGGATATGTTTTTAGCTAATCAAACCAAAAGAAAATAAACTAGGTTGACTAAGGTGATTAATACTTATGTAAAATGGAAAGGATTCAAATGCATTGCATTAAGAGTATATCATTATATTTTTCCATCAAATGAGGCTAAATTATATTCCCTAGATCCATATTTATGGGTGATATTATATGGTCCAACCTAATTTGGAGAAAATTTTCCTCATTTTCTCTTTTCCATATTAGTGACATGTTGATTTTCTTTAAAGATAAGGTCCCCAACATTAAATTAATGTTGTTTTAAATATTTATCATATGCATATTATATTCATTCCTAATATACATGGAGATGGTCAAGGGTAGTAGATCGACACTTATCTAAGAGATCAAGTTGGTCTAATCATTCCTGATGGAATTCATCCTCAAAAATGATATCTTTAAGAGAGATGTGAAGGGAAGGAATCCAAACCTCAAGAGGAAGTATAACTTTGGCACCATAAACTAAAGAGAAAGAGGTATCACTTGTAGGGGTTATAATACTAGTTAAATAATCCCATAAGTCAAAAATAAGATGAATATGCTAGTTATTTATATCCTCATTAACAAATTTAGTTATAATTTTAAATAAATTTTTATTTGATGCCTTAACCTATCTGTTAGCTTAAGGATAGCAAGGCAAGGAAAATCTTATCTTAGTTGAAAGATTCACAGAGCTCTTGAATCTTTTTATTTTTAAAATATTTTTCATTATCTGTAATGATCTTATGAGGAATACCAAAAATACAAACAATGTGATGACTAATAAAATCCATAATTTTGTCTGCTTTGGTAGAGATAAGAGGAATAACCTCCACCCATTTAGTGAAATATTTAGTGGCGGTGATGATAAATCCATGACATTGGGAAGATTTAGGATTGATTTAGCCTACAAGTTCAATGCCCCACTGGTAAAATGTCCAAAATTCTTATGCTTACTGTAATGCATGACTAAGGACATGTGATAGATAAACATGTTGGAATTTTATTCCTTTATTAATGTACTCACAATAATACTAATTTACTGTGGGTTAATAATAGCCTAATCATAAGATTCTCTTAGAAATGGTGTGTCCACTAAAATTTCCACCACATGACCTATGATGAGCTTCTTTGATAGTGAAGGTATCTTCGAGATTTTGGAGACAACAGAAAATGATACTATCAAAACCATGTTTATAGAGAACACCCCCTAGTATTGAAAAAATGAGAGATGCATTGATGGAAAGATCATTATCTATTTCTGAATAAATATGGAGTCATAATCCCCTTTGATAAATAATTGAATATCTGCATGTACCAAAGATCTAATGGCTTTTCCTCTACATTATGGATGGAAGGAAGATCAGTTTTGGTAAAACATGGTTGATTCATTTTTTGGATGAGAATGAAGAAATTAGATTCCTGAGATGAAGATGGAATAAAACAATTCAAGGAATGCATGGTATCTACAAACTTTTTAGTTAACCTAGGAGTGGCTTGGATAGCATAATTCTCAAAAACATCTAATAATTAATTAGTGAAGGTTTTATATTTTTGGAGGGGGTCATTTTTACATTGATATATACCCTTTATCTGATTGACCATAAGTTTAGAATCACCATAGATATTTAGTAATTTCATACCTAAGGCTAAAGTGATTTGGAGACATATGACCAAAGCCTCATACTCTTCCATATTATTGGTGTAGTCAAAATAAATTTTGAAAGATAAAGGTATAATTGATATTGAGGGATTAGGATAATTCCATCTCCCCCACCAAGTTCACACTTAAATCCATCAAAGACTAGAGTCATTTGATATTGAGGATTTGATTGAGATATGGAGGCTATGGATTCCTCTATAAATTCATATATCTTAGTTGATTATTAGTAAGATTTGCCTCAACATGTTGACTAGTAATGATCTAAACTTTAAATAATTTTTGGTGGATAAACTCAAGATAAAATTATACCAAAGGCATAAGCCATTTTTCCATTCATTTATTTTTATAAGGCTTTGAATGAATAATATCTAAGGGATCTACATTTATGATCACATAGGTTTTTTGATTGAGTAGATAATGGTAAAGCTTGGAAGCTACAAAGACTAAATCCAAGCATAATTTTTTTGTGTATAATGTGCCTCATATTTAATCAGAGTTTTACTTATATAATAAATTTCATACTCATGTTTCTCATCATGATGGGAAAGCATGGATCTTAGGGCACGTTCCATGGTTGAAATATATAAGAAGAAAGGTTACCCCTCTTTAGGAGGAATGATAACTGGTGGTGAAAGAAGAAAGTTTTTGAGGGCATAGAAGGCTTCCTAACATCCAAATTCCAAAATGAAGTGCATATTTCCTTAAGATATGATGAAATAGTTGAAATTGATCAGATAATTAAGAGATAAAATGATGAATGAACTATAATTTTCCTTGTAAACTATAAAGTTGCTTAAGATTAGATGGGGGTTGGATTTACATAATGTCTTTGATCTTAGTGGGGTCAACCTATACCCCATGAATAGATATGATGAAACCCAAAAGCTTAACTATCAAAACACCAAAAATGCATTTCTTATAATTGAGATGGATGTGAAACTAGATTAGCTGAGAAAAGATTATTTTAAGTACTGAAAGATGGTATTTTCATAGTTTTGACTTACTGAGATCATCCAAATAATCTTCAAAAAAATTATAGATTATGTAATGGAAAATATAGGTCATGGCCCATTGATAGGTGGCACTAACATTCTTTAAGGTGAAAGGCATAACTCAATAGTAGAAGTTCCCCTAGGGAGTAATAAATGAATTCTTATGTTGATCTTCTAATGAGATAAGGATATGATTGTACCCAGAGAACCCATCTATAAGTGATAAAATTTCATCACAAATTTTCAAGTCCACTAATTGGTCAATATTATAGATAGGGAAATCATCTTTAGGACAAGTGAGGTTAAGGTTGTAATAATCAGTACAAAGGTGTAATCTTCCTATGGTTTTTATGATAGGGATGATGTTAGACACCCATTAAATGTAGTCAATAGGCTAGATAAAATTTATGGATATGATATGTTGTAATTCTTATTTGACCAAGAGTGTAATATAAGGATGCATTTTTTAAAGTTTTTGTTTTAAAATTTTGGCATTAGGAAATATGAAAATGTTATGGATGATGATGGAAGGGTTGATACCAGGCATGTCACTATAGGACCAAGTGAATTCTTCACTATGACCTACTATAAATGTAGTGAAATCTTGGTTTTCCTAAAGATCTAAATATTGTTTAACCTTAAAAATTCATGGAGATCATGAGATCCTAATTTAATGTCAATGGTAGCCTCATTTAATAGACTAGAGGTTTTATAGGTAAGATAGTTACGTATATGAGAGTTTTCTATGCATAAATTAGTTAAGATCGACTCATCATCCTAACACTGAAGAATAGGGATGGTGGGAAAATCCTTCCCTATTATATTTGGGTCAGAGAGAGGAATGGTTTTGGTTTCCCTATTGATGTCATAGATAAGAGGTTCTATAGTGATGGTATTGACTTTAAATTTCTTTTGGAAGAATGGATATAACCTCATCTATTTAAGAGGGGGTTTGGGATGGTGAGTATGATTTTTCCTCTTCAAGAATATGTAGAAGAGTGGTTTATGGGATGGTTTTGGGATTACTATTAAAAACTAGGTCTTTATTTTCATGGGGTTTCTTAAAATCACCTAACATGACATCATGTGGTCCTTGTTCATAGTATTTTATGCCAAATCCATTCCAAGAACACTATTATAGGTATGTTTTTTGAAAGTGGAGTTTATATAATAATGATAAGTTTGAGGTAAATGGTTTGGTGTGGACTTGTCTATCAAACCCTAAATAAGGTTGATTAATCCCCCCATAGATTAAATGAGTATCAAATAAGGTTGAAAGGTAAGGTGTCAATTAATGATAAGTAAGGTTTCAAGTTTTAAATGGATAGGAATCGATCGAGACATTATGGACCTTACCCTCATGTCATAAATTAAGACATTAGTGTAAGGTGGAGGGGACATAAAGCATAGAAAAATACAAAGACTTCCTAATATGATATTGTATTTAAAACCCCCTTCTATTATTTAAAATAACTTAGTGAGGGTACATACACCTACTTGGATGGGAAGGATAACCATTCATAATGGAGGGGCCATAATATCATTGAATGATCATAAGATGGATGGAGATTTAGCTACAATAATTTTGGGTAGCTATAGTTTATTAAAATCATGAGAGGAGATAATATTTATTATTGTTCTATTATCAATCATTAATAATTTCATTCATCTCTAATCAATTTGGGTAATGATAAATAGGGGTAGATCCTAGTCATTAGGTTAAAATGGTGATATTTTATAATCATGTAATGTTATGGATGATGACTTTTGAAGAGATACAATAAAATCTAATAGATGTTAGGGTTCATAAAATTATATCTCATTAGCTTTCAAGGCTTCTATCATAGCCTCATGATGCTGAGGAGAGTTTTGAAAAAATCATATAAAGGCATATTGACTAGGATTTGATGAATCTAATTTAGAATAAATATCTATATCAATTCTAAAGCATTATTATTTTTCACTTTTCCTAAAATAGAAATTATAGGTTTTCAGATGGGCATTGTAGGACTATTTTTGGTAGAATTAGGATAATTTGTAATATTCAAATTGGCTATATTGGGATTTTGGGTCATATGATCCTGGGTCTAGGATCGTGTGTCTATGTGAATTGTGTCTATCTAAAATAATGGTGGAATTATCATGTTTTTAGACTCATCCAAATCTAGAGGGTTTAAGAGGGGTTGATATTGAGTTCTATCAAAGATTTTATCTTCCTTTGAGATTCAGTCCAATCTTCCTGGTAATATACTAGTTCTTGAGGTGGACATGTCCCTAGTAGTTCAACTATGGGGATAGTAATGACCAAATTATTCCATTAAAATAGCATCCTCTTCTAATAATATTTAAACCACAACTTATAGTGCATTAAAACTTTGAGTATCATGTCCCTCTATTCAATGATATGTACATTTCTTATTTTCTTGATACCACATTAGCTTTTGAATATAGGGGTTAACATGTTTTATGGGTGTTAGTGTGACAAGGGAAGTTTTAAGAAGTTGATAAATAATATTAGAGTAAGATCCCCTCAATAGATGTTGGATGGGTTTTTTGACCTTCTAAGGTGTTAGCATGGAAATTATATTTGCTTTCAAATCTTGATACTTTACATTGGTTGTTTGAATATTCCCTATAATAGGTGCTTTGTGTTGTTAGAATAATGAATATTTAAGCTTACCTAAGGTTAATAGGGTAAGTTATTTATTACCTAGGGTTAATTTTATTTACCTAGGATAAATTTTTTTATTGTTGAGAATCTCTCAATAATATATTTGTTCGTAGTATGTGAAAACAAATAGTTTGTTTTCTCTATTTTGTAATCACAACAAATAGTTTGTTGTCATAAAACAAACTATTTGTATTATAAATAATTTACAATCTATGAGAAAATAATGAGAGAATACAAAGAATTTATAGGATTATCACATATTTTTTAGGTGTGATAAATTTATTTTATTCTCTGATATTATTTGCAGGTTATTTGTTGTGGGTTCTTTCTCCTGGATTGATCCTGTGGATCCTGTGTATTTCCTGCTCATTCTTTCATGGTATCAGAGCTTGGAGTTCCAGTTGAAGATCCTCTTCCCTAAAAATTTTTCATCATTTTTTATTTATTAACACATTCAAAAACATTATTTTATTGATGTGTTATAGATATTTGTTATTCTCTCAAATTTTAGTTCTTGTTTACAATTGTTTTTGGAAAATTCTATACTTTATGCTCATTAATGACCATACAAATTTACAAAATCAGATTTTTTTGTCAAAGGGGTGTAGAAAATCAAGTTAGGAATCCATTTAAACTTTAATTTTTTCATTTCATGCTGGCCGTATATCTCTTTTATTCAAAAAGTGGCTGATTGGTTCCTTTTGGCAAACTGTAGTGCCTGTACATTTTTCTGATGTGATAGATCGTACGGTCAACTTTTTCAAAATCTAAGACCTGTTTGTGAAAGATAACTATGCTAGATTTCATTCCATATAAGTTATTATGGATTTGAACTAGGATGTATAGTGTTTTGGAAGGTTAAAAAAGGAATTTAAAAAACTATTTTTAGTCTGCAGCATAGCCATACGGTTTCATCCATTTTGAATGCCTTATACTCCATAAAATCAAAATCTGATAATTGTATGTGTTATAAAACTTCTCAATATTTCATTTCCAATTGAGAAGGATGGATTTGGACCAGGCCATATAGTCCTTTGGATAGATCCAGTGGAGCTAATTTTGCATTTGTTGAGAGGTGTTTTCCTTGGCCTGTGTTTACAAATTTCTCAGAAATTTCCCTGATCACCACGCCGTGCTGGAACAAGAGATTAATTATGACAAAGCCAAAGATTATTCAACATTTATCTCACATGTGTGAGTCATTTTGGCTTATTTTTTATTAATTTCTTAATTTTATTGGTTTAAATGCAAGTCTCTAGCTCTAAAAGTACAAATTTGACTTTGCTAAAGTGGCTAGAGGTATTTTGTTAAAAAATTGTAGGGAGGAAGTCTTGGGGTCAAATCCCCCTACATTTTTTTTTTCATAAAGATATATTTTTTAGTTTTATATAAGCTAAGGTTAATTTTTTTTTTCATCAGGAGATGTTAAATTGTAACGGGAGGGGTGTTTTGAGGAAAAATGAATGTCTAGGTTGTTTTTGTCAACTTCATCGTCTTCCTTGGGAATGGAATTCCGATTGCTTGAACCCCTAACTTCTAAAAATTACCATGTTTGGAAGCCAAAAATGCAACAACTTCTTCAATCAAAGGGCTTATGGAGAATTTTTTCTGAAACAACACCTACAACATTCACCACTAAAAAAGACAAATATGCATATGGTTGTAAGCAGGATGAGGCTCTTGGGTTGATTTGCCTCAACGTTTTAGATAATCTTGAATTTCACATTGCAGATGCTACTACACCAAAGGAGGTATGGGAAAAAATTAAAAACCTATTTGGAAAAGTTAATGAGTTTAAAATTTTGCAATTAGATGTAAAATTGAGTACTCTCTCTCCATTAGATTTCCCTTTAATAGATGAATTCTTGGCAAAATTCAAATTTATAAGGTCATAGTTGAAAGCTGGTGACAAGGATAAAAGTGATCAAGAGTGCATTTTAATTATTTTTTCAAAGTTGAAAGGACCATAGAGTATTTTTTCCTCTAATTTTTATACTATGATGGATACATTAGGTGATGAATTCAAATGGCCTTTCTTTGAAGTTTTTTGTGAAAGATTGACTAGGGAGAAAACAAAATTAATGGCCTTAGATGCTCTATCTGGTCCTAGTCATGCTCTAGTTGATAATTCTTCTAAAATAAAAACTTCACCTAAGTCTAAACAAAAGCAAGCACTTTCAAATAACCCTCCAGAGTCCACCACCCAAACACCTCATCATTCTAAATCTACTAAGACCAAAAAGTCCTTTAAGCAAAAGAAGAAAACAATTGGTCCATGCAATTTTTGTAGTGGTCCTAATCATGATGAAAGTAGATGTTTTAATAAGATGGAAGCATTAGAGGCAGCGGTCAGACAACACAAAATTTCCATTCCATCTCCATCTCCTTCTACTTCTCCTGTAGGAAAAGGGAAAGCACTTTCAACTAGGGCTATATCTTCATCTCATGATCAGTGGATTTTTGACTCAGGTGCTTCTCAGCATCTTACACATTCTAAGGATCTATTGTCTTCTCTTATAGATTGTATTACATCACATATTGTTATCGGCAACTCCTCATAGATTGAAGTTTTGGGATCTGGTACTGTTGACAAACAGGATGGATGTTTTAACAATGTATTGCTTGTACCCCAAATTTCTTCTAATATTCTCTCTATATATCAAATATGTAATTTTGGTACTAGTAAAACTATGGAGTTTACTTCACATGATGTAATAAGAGAATGTAATTATCCTAGTGAGATAGTTGCTACAAGTACAATAGACCATACTGCAAGACTCTATACTTTTGATAAGTTTTAGTCTTTTATGTCTTCTGGTTCTTCACTTATAACACATGGTAATAATCTCAACAAATTGTGGCATGAGAGATTAGGACATTTTAGTTATGGATATATGCAACAAATGAGTATAAAACATCTTATAAAATTCTTTCCTAAGGCCTCATGTATTGATGGGGTGTGTCTTGGTTGTCTAGTTGGTAAACAGCACCAGGATCCATTTCCAGTTGGTAAGGCCACATGTGTAAATGCACCCTTAGGGTTGGTTCATATTGATTTGATGACTTTTCTAACTTGTTCCTTTTTAGGGGCTAAATATGCACTCACATTCATTGATGATTTCACTCGTAAAACTTGGGTATATTTTCTCAAGTTGAAAAGTGAAGTTTTTAAGACTTTTAAGGCTTTCAAAACCTTTGTTGAAAAACAATCATCTCTTCCTCTTAAGAAGATACACACTAACAATGGGGGGGGGAATATGATAGTAATGGTTTTTTATGATTTTTGTATTGAGTATGGGATACAACACCAGTTCACTATACCACACACTCCTCAACAAAATGGTGTAGCAGAGAGGAAGAATCAAAAATTGAAAGAGATGGATAATTGTATGATTCACTCTAAAAATTTGGGTCCACAATATTAGGTTGAAGCTATAAATTGTGCAAACTACATTCAAAACCATATGCCTCACAAAGTTGTGAAAAATATGACACTAGAAGAATCTTGGTCTGGGAACAAGCCTGATATTTTAGATTTTCACATCTTTGGGAGTCAAGCATGGGCGTTTGTTCTTAATGACAAACATAAAGCATTAGAGAAGAAAATCCAACCACTCATTTTTGTTGGTTATTGTGAAGATGTAAAAGCCTACCATCTTTTTGATCATGTCACACATGATGTGTTGTTTAGATAGGATGTTTAGGTTGATGAGATACCCACTCCATAGGAGTGTACATCTAGTTCTTCTTCTCCCCCTCCTTCTACTGAGGATAGTGAGGATTTGCTTTCTATTGTTGATGATGATGATGTTATACTTATTTAGCCACCACAACCATCTTCTTCATCACCTTTTACCAAGTGGGAAAAGATCACTCTATAGGTAGTTGGTTCTTTCATTAGTGATCCATCTAATTCTCATCGCACTCGCTCACAGACATCTGGTGTTGCTCTTTTGGGACAAGCTTGTACAAATGATCCAGTGTTGTTTTTTGAGGCCATTGGTATACCTGAGTGGGATGTTGCTATGTATGATGAGTATTCTTCATTGATGAAGAATGATACTTGGGATCTTGTCCCTCTTCCTAAGGGAAGAAAACTTGTAAAATGTAAATGGATCTATAGGACAAATATGTTGTAGATGGATCAGTAGATAAGTATAAAGGTAGATTAGTAGCTAAGGGTTTTTCACAAGTTGAAGGGGTTGATTACATTGAGACCTTTTCCCCTATAGCTAAGATGGATTCTATTCATCTTGTACTCTCTCTTGTTGCTTCACATTCTTGGTTAGTTTTTTAGATGGATGTGAAGAGTGCGTTCTTGCATGGTGATCTCCATGAGGAGATATATATGGAGCAGCCTCTAGGATTTGTGCAAGACTCATCATTGGTTTGTAGACTCTATCATTCTCTTTATGGCCTCAAACAAGCTCCTAGAGCTTGGTATGAGAAGATGGATAGTTTTCTTTTGAGTTCTGGTTTTATTCGTTGTGAGTCAAATCATAATGTATACATCCTGAAGCAAGGTGAGGAGCTTGTCATATTGGTTTTGTATGTTGATGATCTCATCCTCATTATCATTTTAGATTCCTTGATACATGACATCAAGGACAAGTTGGCAGATAGGTTTGATATGATAGATCTGGGACTTCTACATTATTTTCTTGGTCTTCAAGTTTTTCAGTCTTTTAAGGGCATCTTTATTGGAAAACAAAAGTATGTGACAGATCTTTTTCATCGATTGGGCATGGTTGATTGTAAGCCTACCCCACTCCATATCAATCAGGTATTGTGTTGTCTACCACTTGTATGACTCCTCTTGTTGATCTAACTTTATATAGGCAAATTTTAGGTAGTATGTTGTACTTGAATCATACCCATCCCGACATCACATTTGTTGTGAACCTTGTCTCTTAGTTCTCACATGATCCTCATGAGAGTCTTTGGCAAGCAGCCAAGCGTATTTTGTGCTACATTTAGGACACCACTCACTTTGGTATACATTACACACCCCAAAGTTCTACAAAACTTGTTAAATACACTGACTCTAATTGGGTTGGTGATGTTGACACTCACAAGTCCACTTGTGGATTTGCTTTCACACTTGGTTTAGGTCCAGTTGCTTGGGCATGCAAAAATCAGACTTCTATTTCATTATCCTCTACTGAGGCTGAGTATGAAGGTGTTGTCAAAGCTAGTCAGGAGACACTTTAGCTTTGACAGTTGCTTAGAGAGTTTGGCTTCACACAGCAAGGTCCTACTACTCTTTGGTATGATAACCAAAGTGAGATTGCTATTTCACGCAATCCTATTGAGCATCAATGGATAAAACACATTGAGATTCACATGCACTTCATTCAACATCTTATTTAGGATGAATTTCTTTCTTTGGAGTTTGTGCCTATAGCTAAGTAGATTGCAGACATCTTCACTAAACCTTTAGCTTCTCCTCGTTATCTTCAGTTGTGAGTGATGCTTGGGGTGAAGGAAGTTGTCCTTGGTGGGGATTTCCCATGAAGTCCTTCCTTTATTTTTCATATATTTTGATTGGTTTGTACATGGTTACCTTATCAGGCCTAGTAGTCGGGACCCATATTTGTTTGTCATTCTCCCTATATTTTTCTTAAGGGAGGGTGTTAGAATAATGAATATTTAAGCTTACCTAAGGTTAATAGGGTAAGTTATTTATTACCTAGGGTTAATTTTATTTACCTAGGTTAATTTGTTTTATTATTTAGAATCTCTCAACAATATATTTGTTCATAGTATGTGAAAACAAATAGTTTGTTTTCTCTATTTTGTAATCACAACAAATAGTTTGTTGTCATAAAACAAAATATTTGTATTATAAATACTTTACAATCTATGAGAAAATAATGAGAGATTAATGAGAGAATACAGAGAATTTATAGGATTATCAACTATTTTTTAGGTGTGAGAAATTTATTTTATTCTCTGATATTATTTGCAAGTTATTTGTTGTGGGTTCTTTCTCCTAGATTGATCATGTGGATCCTGTGTATCTCCTACTCATTCTTTCATGTGTTTGGGATAAGACTTTACACCTAGGCTTCATGGGTAGTATGGATTCAAAAAATTATGAATTGACATTATTACAATGGGAAGATTCCTTTGTAATGGTATATTTTTTTTGGAAGAAGATTCTAAAATGTTGGTTTTTAGTTTTACCAAAGGATGAGGTTTCAATATGGATGCTCTAGTTTGAATCAGTGGCAGAGGCGTCTTTCCTTTTTGAATCTGATTGAGGGTAGTAGGGATATCCTAGTTTGGAGTTCAATCGTTATAGGAGGTTTTTGTAAATATTTTCCTCATAACACCATGAGGTTTATTTTCAAAATTCATGAAACATTTCCCTTAATTTATCTATTAATATGATTTGGATCTTCCTAATATATGAGATAAACTAGTCTTGGGCTTGGTTAAAGTAACATAATAATATTCTCAATGGGGAATAAGCTAGAAGGGATGGGTATGCTACATGTATGTGTTGTAGTGACTAAATGAATAGTATACGTATATTTTGGGATGTATAAATAAGCATCCTCCTTGATAAATTTATCATTCTTTGTTTTTAGTTGATTTTATTGAATGGGTTTATATAATGTTTTCTTGAGAGGATCCAAAATAATGAGATCAAAGCCTGAGTGAGTCTTGAGGATAGATCTACTTGATTCAAGTGGTTCAAGGGGTTTCTTATTAAGAAATATTATATTTAGTTTTTGTAGAAGGTGATATAGAATCACTAAAAACTTATTTAGGTATAAGTTTATCATGGATTGTACATATCACATGGGTCTCATGGTCTGTAGTGCATTCAAATTTACCCTGTACAAAATTAGATGTAAAGGCATAGTTGGGGAATGACTACCTAAAGATGTATGTGGATTTATTAGGAGGAGAAGTAAGTTTATCCAACCAGAAATTTCCTTGATCATTAAGGTTTTGAAATATATCTTTGAAGTGGCAACACCTATTGACATCATGACCTAGTACATGATGGTAATTGTAAAAATCATTTTCTTTAAACCAACTAGGCTTAGGTTGAGAGTTATCAATAGGTCTAATTGGATGAATATAAATGATATATGTTTTTAACATATTGTGTAAAACATAAGTATAATATTCCCCTAAAGGTGTGTACTAACATGAAAGAAAATTTGTTAATGGTTTTTATGATTGTGTTTGGGAGGTAGAGGGTTTGCATCATATTTTTCTCTACTAGGGTGTTGATTTTAAGACCACAACATTAGGAGTGCCTTTGGTTTTGGTATTGTTAGCTATTTTGGAGGGATCAAGTTCAAATTTTTTATTCTTTAACTTTACATTCTATTTTTCTAAAGCTTAGATTTCTAGTTTATGACCAATAGAAAAGGCTTCATCAAAAGTCTTAAAGGATTGAACCCATAATGTTGATGAGATATGTTTAACACATGATCTCACAAATAATTCAATTATTTAGTTTATAAGACTATGCCATCTAGCCATGAAATCAACAATAGATTTATCATTAAATTTCCTAATGGCATAGAGGTCGGTTATGGTCACTTTTCCTGTGATGTTAATGGAAAAGTGTTCTAAATTTATTTGGGATAGTTGCCCAAAAGATAATGGGTAATGTTGAATGATAGAACTGTATTAGGCTAAATTTGGTCCAAGTAGTGATATAAGAAACATTATTAAGATAAGAGCATCATCATGGGCTATACGATAACAAGCATGTCTACACGCTTTAATGTGTTGTTGAGAATATTCTTTATTTTAAAATTTCATAAATTTATAAAGTTACCAGTGTGAGGGATATGGTATAATAGGGAGAGTTGGATTAATGGGTTCATTTCATATTTACTCATAAGTGAGCATATGTTTATACCTAGAGGTAGAGGCTTCTAGATTTTCCATATTCTTTATAAGGATATTCATAAGGTTAGGTTGGATATTATATTAAGGAATACCCCTTAAGACATTCTATTAAAAATGTTGATAGGTATGGAATGAAGTGTAAAAGGATTGTGACAAAGGATAACTAATTGAAGTGATCATAATTAGTCAAGATGCTACCACATATTATGGGGATTGCAAGGGTATATAAGTGGACCCAAGGGATTGTAAGTGACTTTCATATTGGGTAGTCAATGGTATTTAATATTTAAAATGTTGAGTCAAGAGATCTTGTTTCAAAGGTCGAGTTTATGGATTTGAATCTACGCTAATTTTGATAGGTGGGAGAGTGGTAGGGATTGAAATCACTATATTATGAGGTGTTACAGTAGGAGGTGGATTTAATGTAGGTTAAACTATGGTAGTATTTTGGTCTTGGGTAGTAGTTATGGAAGGACCACTAGATTTTACCAGAGGTGGATTATTTTAAGGTTGTGTAGTGTTAGTATCAAAACCTTTTGGGGGAGGATTTTTTAGAGAGGAAACCATGGCTAGAGTAAACCCTTCATGTCCCACTAGGGACATGCCAAAAATATTCCCATAAGATTGTATGTGATGAAAAAGTGCATGAATGGTCTACGTGTTAAGGTAATGTTTAATAGCAATCAAATTACTATCTAATATGTTGGGGAATTTAGGATGTCCTTGAGTATATAACTAGGGAATACCTTCCCCCATAGACTCAAGAGAGGTAGGAGGACTCGAGGTGTTTTCCACAGATGAGGATAAGGTTGGGGATTCAGTTTACTTTAGTGATTATTTTCATGTCAAAACCATGTAGCATCGAATGAAAATAAAAAAGCACATATAGTCTCTTTGATATCTCATATAGTGGAAACAAGCACACACACTGTAAAATGATTTAAAACATTTTACTTTTTTAAGAAATTAACTTTAGAGTGTGATAAGGAAAAAATTGAATGAGGGTATGAAGAAATGGTAATCTAAAGATGGTTTTAGGTTTTTCTTTAAGGATGGGAACCACTGTGTATGTGAAGGTACATTGAGTCCTGATTCCATGTTGGAAGAATATATGTGGATTGGTATTGGGGCCTACCACTTCACTTCACACACTACAGCGATAAGGGTGTCGAGTGCTTAGCCTTTATACTTCTTACAAAAAATTTATACTCGGTCAGTACACAGATTCAATTTTCCCCTTGGAGATGAAATCCAAGTGGGTCAACCTTAGGTAGGAAAATATTTCAAAAGATTATTTTAAGATTATATGGTTTTGGTTATGTGTGAGAAGATATGATTACTATGATATATTGATCTACTTAGATTAGTCTATGTGAAATATCTAAGCAAGGAAAGGATGAATGCAATTATTTTTAAACCTTAAAAGGAAAATTAAGAATTTTGTGATTTTCTCTTCTTTGAAAGAAGACAAATAATCAATAAAAGAGGCAATTAATGAATAATTTCATAATGAAACTAATAAGAAAAATGATACCTTGTGGGTCCCATCAGGCATGCCATAATGTAATAGCAATTTTTCATTTTTTTCCTTTAATATAACTATCTACTAAAAACATAAATATATGTAGGGTTTATGAGCAATACTTGGAGATAAAATATGGTTACACATCATTTGAATCTTGAAATCATGGGAACTCTTTTTTGTCTTAGAAGAATAACCTACACACAATGATACAAGTTGGATAAATTGGATTAATAGATAGATAAGTGAGCTACCTGAGTAGCAACCATTTCTAGGAACTTATGAACTACCTCAAGTGGATGTCAGCTCACTATTTCCACAAGTAATTGGATAATAAAAACTAAAATTAAAAAATAGAAAGATGCGATATGGATGTGATAAAAAAATTCTTAAGAACTAATCTTCATCTAAATTATCAATATAATTAAAATTAATTATCCAAATAAGCTCTAGTAGAATTCACATCTTCTTATATAACATCTAATTAGTCATAATTAGCTTCAACTAAAGGACAATAGATAATATCACAAAGTGATAACTCAAAATCTATGTCACTCTAGTTGGTGAAGAAAGGATGAGAGATGATGGGTATAATAGTGATGTTAATTACTTTATATAAAATTTTGGGTAGAGTTATCAATGGATAAATTCAATGTTTAGAAAGGCAAAATATCAAATTAGACTTCATCTAATCCAAAGTTTAATGACTAAATGGCCTATATTTTAAAATAGAATATAGGGATTGATGCTAATCCTATAGAATTGGTGACAATTTAGATGAATAAACATAAATTTTATTAAAGCTACATAAAGTTATAAATAGAAAGACAAAGGATGATTGAGGATATTCAAAAAGGAAACTAGGGATATCTGATATATTCTTATAGTGAAATGAGTAAGAAAAGATAGAATGACATAAGAAATGAAATATTTAATATAGAGAATATACCTTTAAACATATGTAGGTAAAGTATATTCATTTTTTAGGTGCAAGAAATCTAGTTTATTTAGGATGATTGTCTTGAACTAGGTATATCCTAACTTCATCAGTGTGGAGCTAGAATTTGCCTTTGATTCTCTAGGGGATAAACTAAAGGGTTGCCTCTGTGTGTGTGTGTGTGTGTGTGTGTGTGTGTGTGTGTGTGTGTGTGTGTGTCTATATATATATATATATATATATATATATATATATATATATATATATATATATATATATATATATATATATATATATATATATATATATATATATATATATATATATATATATATATGTATGTATGTATGTATGTATGTATGTATATTAATCAAGAAATTTTGCATTGATCATGGGAGAATCATCGTTACCTATTTACTCTTGTTGGTATAAGTTTACTTTTATCCCTTTTAGCTTTCTCTAACTGTGGGGTAATTTGGGATTCAAAGCATGGGTTTGTTAACAATAGTTTTACTATGAGGGTAAGTTATTGGAGTGTTAATATTTGGTATATATTATGGGTTGTAAATTAGATTTTGTTGGTTAAAAAGGTAAAATGGTAATTTATAAGAATAAATTGCTAAGTATATAATGGTAAATACTTTAAAATTTAGGATGAAATAATAATTTAAAGGCCTAAGACACCAAATAATTCTTATATGACATACAAAATTGTAGTGTCTACACCAATATAACTGAGGATAAAAATACATTAACCAATTTAGTTGTATACCCATCAATTCCCATAATTTTTGCCAAAAATGACTCACAAAGTGAGTATCATGGTCAGAGATGATGGATGTGGGTAACAAAAAATGAACCAAAACATGGTCGAAGAATGTCTATGTAGTGCCATTTGATCAATGTATTTTTTTTTTATGATTATTATGGACATCTTATAATACTAATCCATTATAATGAACACATCATCATGTTACGATCTCATCATAGGCAATCTAGTCATGAAATCTATGTTGATAGATTACCATGGTCTAGATGGAATTGGTAGAGGTGTGTAAAGTCTCAAATTCCTATTGATAGGATTGGAAATATAATAAGGAATGAAAAACATAATATTATGCTCCATGTTTGTTCACATATGCAACTAGTAGAAGTGTAATTTCAATGCATTTAGAGTGTTTTTCAAACCAAAGTGTCTTGAGGTCTTGACATAGTGCACATCCTAGATGAGTTGGCAAGGTTCACTAGAGGGAACATAGAGTTTTATAAGATTATAGATAATCTAGTCAAAGAACTAGAACTATTGAACTTGTATACCTAATGTGAGCCTTGTGTAATTTGATATGAATTATTGATCAACTGAGTAAAGGGGAACCCAATTTGTAAAATTATGGTCACACATGTCCAATAATATGATGAGTGTGTGAATCAGTGGATGGATAAGGTAATATGTAGACTTGTTATCCTTCCCTTTATTTTTATTTATGACATGATGGAACTAATGAAAGTAAGTTATCCATTTCATGTTTCATGCATTTTCTAGCTTATTATATGACTACAAGAACTAAAGTGGTTTACGGTTTAAATGAATTATTGTCTCCTTCCTAATAATGTATTATTTTCATTGCTTAATTGCTTGAAAAATAACATACAACTAATTTACATAGGGGGGGTACATTTTCACCATGTTGTTGAACATCTTAAAGTGGTATGTAATTGGATGTCCTTGCTACATGAACAATACACTAAAAGAATAGTCATATTAATTAGTGTGTATTTTGAAGGTTTGTACAATATAAAGCATTGAAAGAAGAGGCATTATATAAAGTCATTTATTGAGGGCCTAAAAATCACTTTATTGTGTATGTGTCTAGTCAAACTTGGATTTAGTGTGTGTGAGATGACTTAGATCCTAAGATATGTGAGAGAAAATAAGGATGAACCTATACTATAAGTTATTGAGTATAATAAAACTACTTAATTATATGAGATTGTATGGAATAGGCTAATCTTTGATTAATCTAATATTCTCTATGTCTAATATAATGATAGTGCAATCAATGATGTATCCTAGATATTAGATTTATGGAGTTCCAAATGTACACTTCACTAAGTTAGCTTGAAACATATCTTGGTGAAAAGTGCCTAAGGCATGTTATATGTGCTCCATTTGCTCCTCCCAAGTATTTATAAAGATGAGAATGTCATCCAAGTAGATGATGATGAAGGAATGGAGGAAAGGCTTAAGTATATCATCCATCAATCACATGAAAATAGATGGTGTATTAATGAGGTCAAAAAGCATGACCAACCATTTCCACAATCCTTCCTAAATCTTAAATGTTATCTTATAAACATATTCAAGATGGATTGGAGCCTCCTATTAATGTGACTTCAATTTGATATTGGTGAAGTATTTTGCATCTCAGATCTAGTCTAAAAGCTCATCAATGCATGAAAGTGGATACTAATTTTTCATCATGATTTTGTTGAGTATATAATATTATATTTAGATTCACCAAGACCCATCATTCTTGGGTATGAGGATTATCAAAATCCCATAATGTGAAAAAGTAGGCCTGATCTTGCATTAATCAAGAAGATCTTAAATTTAATACTAGACTTCATCATTCTCCCAAACTAGTTTGTGATAGAGGGGAATATTCAAAGGAGGGGATATAAGAACCAAATTAATATGGTTATTTACTATGTAGTGTGTTGGAAGGCCTTTAAGTTATATGAAGGCTTAATTATTCAACTATAGTAGTTTATCTAGTTGTTTTTGTTGTGATGATGTGTGATTGCTATAAACTTCTAGGGTATGATTTAGTTTTGACTATCTAGGTGTATTAGGGTTGACCATGAGTAATATGAATTTTTGCACATGCAATATGAGCTTGTGACATTATTTGGTAGCGATCAAGGTGACTTTGGTCATGGTAAATAACTAAAAAAGGTTATATAAGTGATCTTGCATGCGAATAGTCCAACTCTATGCTTAACTTGATATGTATCTTCAAGGGCATACAAGTATAGTATCCCTATTATGATGGCACAAACCTCCATAGGTGTATTGTCGCAAGTTATGTTATCCTATATAGGCTTGAATTTGTACTAAAAAGAACATTATTTCTAGACTTGTATTTCTTTCCCCTATTACATCTACCCTAAAAAGTATGGATTTGAATGCATAGTAGTGTTAAAACCAGGGTACTGAGTTGTAGATTATGTGATGATATTATTTTGATTTCCATTGTCAATGCTGATGTCAAGAGGATGACACTTTCACCTAGAATTTGGTGTGAAATATATTTATTCACTCTTTACATATTTTGATAATAGTGTTATTAATTCTTAGATAAAGTGCATTTAAACTAGTGTCATCTATCGATATGGGTTTTGATGTAGATTATGAAAGCAAGGATTTTTATGTATAGCATTTAGAATCATCATGAGTGGATGAGTGTTGTTAATGGAACCACTTATGACAGAACTTATTTTTATTTCCTTTGTCTAAAGTAGAATGTATTAGAGCCTTTGAGTGTTGAGTAATCTTTTGTTGCTACTCTCCTTTATGTGAACTAGTTATTACTTTTACGTAGATGCTACAATGTGGATTTTTGAAAATGCTAGGTCTATCATATTATGTTGGATGAAGAGGTGACATGTTGTTTCATATTTTCCTTGTATTCAATATTTTTAGCATTATAATATGTTTGACTCAAAATGTTAGATTTCAAGAAATCCATATTTGCATAGACATAAAGTGAGATTTTGTTGATGTACTTTAGAACCTTATGTTATTCACTCAAGTTCTCATCTAGGCACTAGAGTAGTCATGAAAAATGTTAATGTGGTCTTCCATGGACTAATTTTTATGTCGACATAGTTATTTTAACTTGATGTATTCATATTAAAATTAGAATAGAAGGTAGTATTCTTCCTTTAATGAATTACTAAAATTATTCTATTATTTAATTGAAACACACTATTATAATTACTCCTATTATTTTTGATACCCTTGAGACAAATCCTGAGAGATTAGCCTTAACCTTATGGAAAATTGGCTTAGAGTTTTTTTGATGGGTTATGAGTATGTTTGTTTGATTTTTATGTGTCAAACATTCCGGATATCTAGAAGGATATTATTAGCCTTATGAAAACATGTGTGATCTATCATAAGTCAGATGGGAAGGTGCCACCAAATTTGATCACCTTATGTCATTTAATATTAAAGTAGTATACTATAAATGGCATAGGGTCAGTTATCTAGGTGTATTTGGTGCATGATATGTATATCATTTTTTCATAAGGATAGATGACTATGAGCCCCATTATTTTGTTGAGTAGTTGGATTTAAGAGAGATTTCTTATGTATCATCTTGTGGGGTTTCCCCATATGATAGATGATAGTTTACCTAATGTTTTGATATGGAGACATTACCATGTGCTATGAGTTGTACCTAATGCCCCAATATTAAAACTATCACCTAAGGATATATTGTGTGGAATCTATATGTGGGTATTACAACTAGTTGGACTTCTTGGCCAATAATTTTTCAAGGAATAAGATATGTTTGTATCACTATTCATTATACATGGTGCATAGAATTACATCCTATTGTTTGCTTACCTAGTTATTTGGGGTTTATACCTACCTCAAATAGAACTTATAGTAGTACCTAGATATTGGTCATAGCCTGCTAGAGAGTGTAGTAGTAGTAAAGGCATATGAGTGCTTATGGATGTGCCTCCCATTCATCCATGACAATCACTAATGTGGGTGAGATGATTATGGTTGTATTATGTAGAGGAATAAGTGGTAGAGGATGAGGTAGATATGGTGGTGGAGGCAGAGGTAGAGGTGGCAATAATTGCACTATGCTAGTCTTTATAGTTTCCACCATGGGCACCATAATGATGTACACATAGGTAGGTGAAAATAAAGGTGGAGCTGTAAGAGGAGGATTTGTAGGCAAAGGTAGATAAGCATGGAGATCCTATGGTGTGTTATATAAAGATATGGTGCATAGAGAAATGTATTTTTAGTGGATGATGTCATCTTATTGTTCTTTAACATGGTTTTGTAGCATCCTTGAGACATGTTTTAGTGGAGGTACATGACAGGTGAATCAATGGAGAGTTAGTTATTGGGGAATTATTTGTGTTATGATATGTAGTTGATGTTTATGATTTTATGGATAGGTGTAGAAACCTAGTTTTAGCCACAACTGGATTCCAATGGACTTCATATTTATTTCTAACAAATAGTGCAAATTAAGCATAGAAATGAATTAATTTCATAAATTCATCTGCACATAGAAAATTAATGCTCATAATCATAATGAGTCATCCCTATTTTATATATTAACCTATACATAATAGTAACCTTCATAGATTCATCTCTAGTCAACGTTTGACCTAGAAAATTGATAGTTTAACCATCAAATCCATTAAGTAGGGCACTAAAAAAATTCATAAAGTGAAAAAATACTAAACATATTAAATTAAATAATCAAATAAAATTAAATGCTTAAGTTTAATTTACATGTTCAATTAGTGAAAATGAGTTTCGTAAAATTGAAATTCCAATAAAAATGAGGTCGTGATGATGTCATCATCCTTAAAGTCAAGGAATTGAAAATATATTTTGTAAAACCTTAAATTCAAAAATGGAGATACATGCTTAATAAATGGGATCTATATCCCAAATATTAATTGCATGTCCAATCCCTAAATCAATGAGGGTTAGTATAAACTTAACCACATTTAACTCTAATTTAACTACACTTGAATTAGAGTTAGTTTGGAATAATATAAATACAATGCTTTACCATTATTTAAAAATCTCTTTTGTTGGAATTTTATGATGCAAAAAAACCTTCAAAGATCATCTTTGTAGTTTTATAATGCTCATTTGTTGAGATAGAGCCAAGCCAAAGTAAAATCTAAGCCCAACATTTCTAAGGTGATAAGGAGAGATGATGCATGGAACACCATTACCAAATATTATTTGATCACATGATCAAACACATCCATCTAGAGATAACATATAACTCTTGATATCAAGGAAGGTAAATAATTTTTATTTTATCTTATATTGATAGTTACTTTTATCATTCTCTTTCTCTTTTAGTGTCTAGGATAGAGGTGTTAATTTTATTAATGTGTTTTTATTTGGTTTTGATCATACTAATATGATACTAATATCCCATCTTGGATTCCTATTGATCACATAATGGTATGACTAGTGGGACCCAAACACACAATCCCCTAATGTATCATATCCACCTTCATGAGGAATTTTCGTTATGCTAATGATTATAACCATCTTTGGGAAAATAATTATCACCCTTCTACCCTATTGGGGCATGTTTTTATTTTTTTGATGATTCTAAATACCTTTGGGAAAATCATTATATTCAATCCTCTATCCTACTATAGCATTTTTCATAGCATTAATTATTATAACTACCTTTGTGAAAATCATTATTTTTATTTTCCATACTGGGGCATCTCACTATGCTACTAATTATAAATACCTTTGGAAAAATTAGTATTTCCACACCTATTATCTATAGGTTGCATAATTTCCTTATTTTTGAGGGAATTTTCATTGACATTATTTCCTACTCATTCCCTTGAGGGGGCATCAGGTCTCATCCATCACTTACTAGGGCATGAGGAAAAGTGCTTAGTTTATATCCCTTGTTTGTAAAAACTTTTGTTGGAAATAATGTCATGTATGATTACCCCAAGCTCTAAATGAATTAGGTGATTTCTAAGTGACCTATAAATTCTTTTCATTTATATTATGCACTTGGATTATCGATGGGAGTTCATCACCTCCCCATTGTTAGGTTGTGCAGCTAAAAGCTTCACTGATGCAAATAGGGAAGGAGGTTGCTGAGGTTGCAGAGGTTGCTAAGTTATAAAACAAGTTACAAGGCAATCAATGTTAGTCTGATCAACTGATGTCGGTCATATTACAATGTAGAAGCAACCAACGTCAGTTATGAGTGGCCGACATCGGTCATGAAGGAGCTGACGTCGGTAACTTGTGTGTACATGCAGTTTGCATGTGGGTTCTAGACTGGTCTATTTTTGGACATGTAGTTTGCATGTAAAGACCATTTTTGGTCTTAGAGTTGTGAGTCTAATTATTGTAATTAAAAAAGTCTAATTATTGTATGCATGAGATCTATATAATAGACTCATGGGTTGTATTGTAAAAGTGTGCTAGAGAGTAAGAGAGCAAATATTAGCTCCTTCTATGTGTGAAGAGAGCAAGGTGTGTTTCTCCTAGTTCCAAAAGGGGTGCTGAGTGTGTATGATCAGAGAGAGTTACAAGTTGTGCAAGTTATTTTAGAAGATCCATAAGGGTACTGGTTGAAGAATGATAAGGACTTGGTGAGGCAAGGACAAGGGTTCTTTAGGGTGTAGAGATATCTATAGGGTAAGTAAGGTCTGTTGATGTGTAGGGTGTTGTAAGTTCAAGGGAGATCTACTTGGAGTACGGTTATGTACTTGGTGTACTGGCAGCATTGTTACTGACTAGTGGAGGTGAACAACAACTCTATGTTTGAGTTGTTTGTTGTGACTATGATGAGAGAGTGAAGTGTTGCAGGAGAATTACAGGTGAACCCTAGAAATGTGGGAGCTCTAGAGGTGTGGGAAGAAGAAGTGTGGCATCTTCTTTATTGTATTTTCTTCTTGATGATTATTAATACAAGTTGTGTATTGTCTCTCATATCCTGTGTTGTTTCATATTTCTAGCTTCTTATCATTCTAGTTAAATTCTGTGTTTAGTTGCTTATACAAGAGGTAATCATATATACTCTTATTGAGGAGTAGGATCCTGACAGTTGGTATCAGAGCTAAGGTTGGAAGGAGTAGGTTAGTGTTTGTTGATTATAGGTTACTCACAGGGGTTTCTGATTGAGTGGGAGTATAGCAATGGTAGAAGAAAGTAAGCTATGAATGGGGAAATTGAATAGCATGAATGGTCTGATTGATGGAAAGAAAGAGCAGGGAAAGGAAGATTGTTGGTCGGTAGAAGATCAGCGTGTAGAAGCAGATATTGCAGGGGTTGTTGTACAGGTTGCTCAAGATAAAGTAGAATCTTGGTCTATAGATTCTGTTGCCTCTTTCCATGCAGCCCGAAATAGAGCATCTTTTCATGGGTATGTCATTGGAGACTTTGGAGAGATTTATTTAGGAGCTGGTGAGCCTTGTCAAATGGTTGGCAAAGGGGAAGTGAAGCTAAAATTGCAGACAGATAACACACGGGTGTTGAAGGAGGTCATGCAAGTACTAGTCTTGGAGATGAGTCTAATTTCTTTAGGAAAGTTGGGTGATGAGAGATGCACAGTAACTCTCATAGTGGATGCACTTGAATTAGATGGTGGTAAGAAAGTAGGTATCTTTTATCTATCTACTTATATTACTGATTCACCTTCTGTTGCAAAGATGTGGCTTTGTAGGCTTGGTTACATATGTAAGAAGGGAATGCATGTTCTTAAGTGGAAGAAAGATATCTTTGACAAAATTAAGAATTGGAAAGCCTTGGTGTTCATGGAGGAGATGACAAACAGAGATCAGCTGAGGGGACTTAATTATTCTGAGTAGGGCTATGTTAATATGGACAAGGGTTTGATCCAAAAGGAGCTCGCGGGTAAAAAGTCATCACTCACAGGTGAACACAGGTACCAGCATCGATCAGGAGGAACTAATGTCAAATAGATAGGCACCGATGTCAGTCACGTGCAAATTAGTAGAGTTAGTGGTGTCAGGCAGTAGGAATTGATGTTGGTCGGGTGTAGATTGGGAGATGGTCAAGATCGGTCACTGGAACAGATGTTGGGTAGACAACAAGCTGTCAAGGAGTCTCAAATGCCCATATGGAGGACTGAAAGGGTAAGTGGACCTCATATTAATTGCTCACCTTCTTACTTGTTGCTTACTGATGGTCAAGTTCTAAGAAGATGTGAAGAGACAATGCAGGTAGAATCCAAGAAATAGTGGGAGCATGGCATGAATTCTTTAGAAGAGAACCAAGCAGGAGATTTGGTAGAGTTGCCAGTAGGGATGAAAGCACTGAAAGATGAATGGATTCCCAAGTTAAAGAAGAGAGTGGATGGATATGTGAGATGAAAGGCTAGGATATATGGTCTTGAGGAAGCTGTAGGATAGTGGTACAGGTTTTTTGACAGGTGGATGACAAAGCAGGGCTTTAGTCAATGTCAGTGTAACTATTGTGTTTTTCTTTACCAGGTGGATGATGGTCACAACATTATCCTATTATTGTATGTGGATGGTATGCTTAGAGCAAGTTCATACATACGGGGTTTTGCTGAGCTAAGGGTAAGGTTAGTTTAGAGGTATGTCAAGAAGAATTTGGGAGCAGCAAAATTCTTTGGCATAAGAGACATGGAAGATCACAAGTTGATTTGGTCTCTAGTGGGAGCTGATGTGAAGAAGGTGTAGGCAGGGTTCAATATGTAGGATGCAGAATCAAAAAGCACACCAAGGGCTAGATAGTTCAAGCTGAGCTTAGAATAGTGTTCGAAATCACATGAGGTCTGGTGTAGACCTAAGTTTTTCCCAAGCAGTGGGAGTTGTTAGAGAGTTTGGAGCCAATTCAGGGAAGGTGGATTCTCAGGTATTTAAGAGGGACTAGTAGTAGGTTAACATGTTATGCAGGGTCAAGGAATTCACTACATGGATATGTAGGTTCAAATGTGGCAAGTTACTTGGATGACAGGAATACCACCACAGGTTGTGGTGGTTGGTGTTTAGGTTTGAGCTTGAAGAGGGATACAAGCCAAGAAACAAATTAGATGGTGTACATATACAGGTACAGTGTAGCTATTTATCTCCAAGTGGGAGATTGTTAGGTTATGGAGTTAAAAGCTTCAATGATGCAAATAGGGAAGGAGGTTGTTGAGGTTGCAGAGGTTGCTGAGTTGTAAAACAAGTTGCAGGGCAACTGACATTGGTCTGATCAAATGATGTCAGTCATATTACAGTGTAGAAGCAACCGATGTCGATTATGAGTCAGCTGACATCAGTCATGAAGGAGCTAATGTCGGGAACCTGTGTGTGCATGTAGTTTGCATGCGGGTTCCAGACTGGTCTAATTTTGGACAGGCAATTTGCATGTAAAGACTATTTTTGGTCTTAGAGTTGCGATTCTAATTATTGTAATTAAGAAAGTCTAATTATTGTATGCATGAGATCTATATAATAGACTCATGGGCTGTATTTTAAAATTGTGCTAGAGAGTAAGGGAGCAAATATTAGCTCCTTCTGTGTGTGAAGAGAGCAAGATGTGTTCCTCCTAGTTCTAAAAGGGGTGCTGAGTGTGTATGATCAGAGAGAGTTGCAGGTTGTGTAAGTTCTTGTAAAAGATCCATAGGGGTACTGGTTGAAGAATCATAAGGACTTGGTGAGGCAAGGATAAGGGTTCTTCAGGGTGTAGAGATATCTATAGGGTAAGTAAGGTCTATTGATGTGTAGGGTGTTGTAGGTTCAAGGGAGATCTACTTGGAGTATGGTTGTGTACTTGGTGTATTGGTAGCATTGTTACTGACTAGTGGAGGTGAACAACAACTCTATGTTTGAGTTGATTGTTGTGACCGTGATGAGAGAGTGAAGTGTTGGAGGAGAATTATAGGTGAACCCTAGAAGTGTGGGAGCTCTAGAGGTGTGGGAAGAAGAAGTGTGGCATCTTCTTTATTGCATTTTCTTCTGGATGATTATTAATACAAGTTATGTATTGTCTCTCATATCCTGTGTTGTTTCATATTTATAGTTACTTATCATTCTGGTTAAATTCCATGTTTAGTTTCTTATACAAGAGGTAATAATATATACTCTTATTAAGGAGTAGGATCCTGACACCCATGAGTTCTTTAAAGGTGTGTTGACCTCAAGCTTCAACTTCAGCATCATACCAACCCCACTCCAAAGTGAGGTATATAAATTGGTCAAACCATTGGATGAGATAGTGGTGAGTGGTTAGCTTGACCATCCTAATAGGTACCCATGCCATACAATAACTAGACATAAGATTCCACTAAGTAATACATGGATAGATTCATTATGCAATGAAATAGACCCTTGCATAGTAATCTAGGCTATTTGGATTTAATTTACTTGTTTGTTGCCTTGTGTTAGACACACTTGGGATCATCTAGAATGTGTGAAACTTATATATTTCATTAAAACCCCATTTTCTATAGAATTTCATGCTAAATGACAAGTAATCCTCACCCTAATTTCATGCCACGTATTAATACTTGAGAGACATAGGGGACATAAGAATTCTACCTATACATATACTTAATTTTTGGATTAACACTTAATTATTCATAAGTATTGGTATCTGGGTAGAAACTTTAGCTAAAGTTACACACACTTGTGTCAGTTATAGGTAATAAAATGAGCCATTTGTGCCACTTATATTTTTATTTGATCTACATGTGTGCTTTTAGACTAAAATTATTTGTATTGTCATATAAAATGAGTCATAAACCAAACACAATTATGTACACCACTTTATCCTAAGAGTTTTTATTTTGTTTATTTGATACAACACTTTGCCTTAAACTTAGTCAAAACGTTTGTGTGTATGTGTGTGTCACTAGTTTAAATGAGGCATAATTATGTTTCTTATTTCATCCCAAGTGCTTACCTTATAGTTTTGAAACAAAAACCATTATCGTATCTCTTGAGAAATATAACATCATTATGTTGTTCATGTTATTTCAAAAACTATTGCCTTGTGTCAAACGAAGTTCAAAACCATATATGCCTTTGGTCTACAATTTAGTGTCATTATGCCATTTGTTTTGGTCAAGGATGTTATCCATTTGAATAATCCAAATCTTTTAAAACCAATTTCATAATTTACTTTTGAATTTCAAATTCAAAATTGAGTGGTTTATACTTATACCTTACTTAAATTTGTCTTAGGTGTTTATCTCTCACCTATGAATTGTGTAACTTCAACTAATTCCTTGTTAGATTTGGAGATCCTTTTTCCTATATCTAATAATTGGTCGCCTTTTCATGTGCCTCAAGTCAATTTATTGCCTGAAACTAATTTTGAAACTTTACTTTCAAGTATAACCTTGACCATAGTTCGTTTACATTGAAGCCTTACTTATCACATGGGCTTGAATTTTTTACTCGTCTCTCTTATTATTTATTTCTTGAGATTGAATTTCCAATTAGTTTAGGATTATTCATATATTAAATTTCATATACCAACATCAAGTTTCTTTTAATCCATGTGCCTATATTTAGACCAAGTGTTTCAAACTGTTTGCCTTAGAGATTAGATTAAATTGTATGTTTTTACCATGATCTAATGTGTTTTTAAAGTCTAAATTTGTGCCTTGTTCCCAAATACCTATAATTACCTTGACATTTTTATATTTATTTCATTCCTTTTGAGTCTAAATTTATTCCTTGCTTCCAAAGACCTATCACCATTTTTCATTTTTGGACCTAGATTAGCTTTGTTTTGAAACACTTTTCTAAAACTAGTACTTAATCTTACCTTTGATTTGACCATTTTTGTGAAAGACATTAGACCTTAGATATATTTTAGGCCAAGATGACCATTAAGGATTTTGGATAAAATCTCCATTCAAGGAAAAGTTTATACTATTTTCAAAAATAGACTAAATTTTTCATTTAGACCAGGTTTTTAGACATACCAAGCATTAACCAGTTATTTTAGATCATGTTTCAATATTTTTCTAAAATCTAGACCTTTTATTCCCAATACATTAGTCATGGATTTGGATATTCATTGTTACACACATTTTGGAACCATGTACAATCCAAATTACAAAAGTGTAGTCACAAATGATATTTTTATTCAAGACCCATATGGTGATGATGTTATTTGTGAGATGGATCCCTATTCCCATTATACTACTCAAATTTTAGAGAAAGGCCAAGATCTATGAGAACATTACCTGGTTAATATAACTTCTTATCCATATCAATAACAATAATAAATAACCCAATACCTTACTAGTGTGCCATCTATTAAAAAATTCTAATAATAGCCTTACTACATTACCATGCAATTGACCTATCACCGATACTTGTTTGATATTCACTTGATAAGAAAAAGGATAAGGTTTTGGTTAGATACATAGAGGTAGGTTAAAAATTTATATAAAACTCTCCCCATGAAAACTAACCTAATCTAGATAGAGTGCATATAAATGTACCTTATACCCAAGCTATCAAACATGCCTCTACTTTTTACCCTCAGGAACTCATGAACATGTGACAAAAAGATCTGAATATGATTGAAAAATAAAAGGGCCCATGGAGGACCAATTCATGAAAATTAAACAATATTAATGAACTTATCTTAATATAGTGTGGAATTTCAATGCCATGGCCATATTGAATGCTCCACTTATAGAATTGACTCGATTAAAAGGAGTTCCAATTAATTTATTATGTCATGCTAATCCAAATGTGGACCCATTTTCACAAAGTATTTTAGTATGTGACATGTTTAATGTCCCATTAATTTAGTAAATTATTGTGTCCTCTACTTAGGACCATGTGCCAAATGTAGTGGATAACATGCAAGTGACTTCTAATTCAAGCCAAGGTGAGGTAACTGTACCACTAAATAATCCACAACAATAATGCCTCTAGATAATAGTGTTATTGCTTTGCAGCATTAGGGAGTAACAATTCCTAATTAAAAACCATATAAGGTTATTCACACACTTCAACCAACTACTTATTCAAGAAAACAACAATTTGAGATAATTATTCAAGCAACAACTAGTTTTTTGCCTCAAAAAGTGACGAATGTTATCATGCCTTAATAGGTGATGGATAATATTCTAAAGCCATAGACATAGAGAAATTTAACACCTCCACATAATTAGAACACTATGCCAACTTACTATGGGCAACAAATGTTCCACCTCAAAAATTATTGACCAATGTACCTATTGGCCAATTTGGGCCCACATATAAAGATTATACCTAGATAGGCTAGCTAAGTAGAGTTCTAAAGATTTAAAGGATCAAAAGATGTCTTGTGCAAGATGTGAAGAGTTATAACATCATAAAGTCATGATGAATAAGTGGATGGGCCAACTTGATCATACACTTAATAAGTTTTCTTATAAAACATCTCAGGCCAAAAGAGTCACATGGAAATGATGCCCTTAATGTTAATATCATCCTCTATAAATTTCATGTCTAGATGAGTTGTCTATCTTGAGATATATGATTTCAAATTATAATAAGTAATAGAATATGGTCATGTGAGAATCAAGTTTAAGCATTAATAATTAACCATTGGGGTTCAAATTATGATAAGCACATAGAAATCAAATTATGAGTGCATGGCTATCAAATTTAAGGCATAGAAAATAACCATTAGGGTTTAAAAAACCTAAGACATTCACATATATGTCAAAAACATTAATTTGGATGTAAAATATGGGTACATAGATATCAATGTTTTGTATAATTAATTATCCATTTAAGTTCAAATGGTGAGTCGTAGAAAGATTAAGGGCTCATGTTCAATCATGCATTGAAGATCTACAACATGTGAGTAGGTCAATCAGTCAAAAGGGTCCCTAGAATAGATTCAATGACATGAATTTGATAATAATATAGGAGATAAATTATGAAAAATATGTGAAAAGGTCAATAAGATGAGTCAATAATCAATAGACAATGAGCAAAGGTGAACCCAAGAGATTTTCAAAGAAGGTTGTGAAGTACTTTTTGACCTGGGCAAAGTAAAAATAAAGGATCTAAGTCTAAGTATGACCCAATTTGAACCAAAATAAAATATTTTATGATTTAGGGATGCCATTCAAGCTCTATGGAGATAAAATAGGTCTTTATACCTAATATAGATCAAAGGTCAACAACTTGTCAAAATGAGATTAGATCACTTATAGGTCTACATCAATATAATAGCAATAGGAAAACTAATAAATGAGTTTGGTTTTCAATCTATAGTTAATCTATGTCTAGGATTTGAAGTAAATATCATGCTAAGGCACAAGTGTGATATCTATATCAGTCACATAATCATACTTAATCATGTCTTTGTTAGGTCTGAGGATATGAGTACCTATTCCTCATAATGAATCCAAGTAGAAAATGTGTTAAAGTTCACAAAGCATATTAAAGAATTAGAGAAGTAGTTGGAGCATTCAATGCTAATCAGAACCTTTAAATATATTTTATCCTTAAAATAATCATGAATCATCATACAAACTAACCCTTGTCTTTTAGTGTATCTCTTAGGCAATACGAATAACTTGAAGACCATTGGAGAAAATGATGGTTAGCTTGTTGATAAAGGATTAGCCTTGATTGGAAGAAGGCATGAATATAGGAAATAACCAATGAACCACCACCACATTACTTGATCATTAATGACTCATTCTCTATGATCCCAATATTTCTTATTATTCTTATTCTATATATATATATATATATATATATATATATAGGATCCTAAGCCTTAAAGTGAATCTTTCTCTTTGGCATGACTATACTCTACCAAGATTTGCATTGTAACACCTATTTAATGCAATAAATATTGAATTACTTCATTTTATAAGTAGATTTAAAGTGCATCTCATGAATTAATTTATGTTTTCAAGTGAATATATTATTTTCTTGCCTCTACCTATATTTCCTCACCTTTATATAGTGTTTTGGTAGTTATCACATGTCATAGGAAGTGCATACATAGTCTGATGATCAGTGTGGAAGTAGAGAATTGCTCTCCCATGCTAGGTTGATAGCTAATCCATGCCTTTGTTTGAAATACTAATGTGTAAATAATTGAAAATAAAATCAAGTGATATTATATAGTCTTGAATGTGTCCTATAGTGTGCTTTGTGTAATTAGAAGGATCAAAACATTTGGTGCATCACCTCATTTTTACATTATTTCATGATTTTTTATTAATATCTCTCCCTTTTCCAAGCAAGATTTAGTATGAGATCTAGTTTAGGTGATAAATCCAAAAGTAATCCAATCTTATCTAGAGGTTTGACCTAAGTTTAGGTGACCCACAGCCTGCGGTCAATCCAATGTTGGACTAGGTTTGATCAAGAGGACCTTAACAATCAAGTTGCTCAACTAGGGTACAACCTATGACCACCAATAGTTTTAGTAGACCTAGTGGGACCTAAATCCAAAATAATGGAAATATTATTGATGTGTCTTTCTTCTAATTAGATTTTTGAAATAATCAAGTTATCACCAATTATGACTCTAAATCATAGCTTCTCATTGTAATCATCCTAGGTATGTCTCATTGAAGTTTTTAATCAGATTTACATCTCATTTGACATAATAGGTTAATATTAATAGCTATGGTGAATAACCCTATCATTACCCTCCTTATCAGAAGTTCCAATATGATCCTCATGATCAATATGAACTTAACTGACCCTACCAAGAGTTATGTCAGCCTTAAAATGAGCATTACCAACCCTATACAAAGCCTTACCAGAAGTATGGTGACTCATACAAATCCTATGATAACCTTCCTAATCAGTCATGGAAGTAGCATAAAATTTATATGTAGCCTACTCATACCTTAAGCCATATTATATATACCTTTAAAAATTATATATTGGAACAAAAAACAAATATGATAAATATTAACACATTGAAGGGGTATAGGCAAGACATCCTAAATCATGTCATTAAAGGGGTTAGGACTTTAGTACAACAAGTATAAAAAAATTATGTCCTTCATTAGGTAAGCTTATCCTAAAAATAGTAGTGACATGCTTGATATAGGTGGAATCATCTCCAGGATTGAGGAGAACTTGGGAGCCCATGAAAAATATCAAACACCCCATCACCCATCTTGTCTTTACTCATCTAACCCATGTCAAAATCATGTTGAGTTTCCTATCATCACTCATAATCCATCACCACACATGTTTCAAATCCATCATAGTTCCCCCCAACTCCTTTCAACCTTTCCCTTATGGAACTCTATCCAAGGGAGAGTCCAAGAGGAAAGGCAAGTTTATATTGATGGCTATGAGCAATCAAGGTCTAATATTGAAGCCTCCATTGATAGGCATATTGAACATATAGATAAATATTTATACCAAAAAATAGTACCTTGAAAGGAAATATCACTTCAACTTCACATACCTCATTTTATTCCTCAAGCCATAATGCACACTATGCAGGAAAACCATATGCCTAATTTTCCATCATGGAGTCACGTCATGTAGTTAGGAAAATCCAAAGTCATTCAATAGCCAACCTCCCCTTATTAAAAGTATAAGCCATTTACATCTTGTAAATACATCCAAAGTGATATCAAAAAGGATGTAATGGTGATTTTCAAATATTATAAACTAAAGACAAGGAAGGAGGAGAACTAAAATCAAAAGGTTAAAGAAGAATCTCTAGCTTTTCAATCATAAAGGTCTATCCAAATATGTTCCCAAAACAAGAGGGAGACTTTAATTTCTAAGGTTTAAGAGGGTTTTGAAAATATTGAGGAACCTAAAGAAGGATATGAGGAAAATTAATCTCCATCTAAATAAGGTGCTCCTTCCATTTCCAAACTCAACTTGTTTTCCCTACAAAAAATTCATCAAGAGTCAACCATTCCCAAGGTTTGAATTTGCAAGAAGGTTCCCCCCATTACCAGACCCATACAAGAACCATAAATCATAATTTATACTCCATTTTAATCTCATCAACCCCCCATAACATCTCATCCTTTACTTCATACCCATGATCCTATCCATCAACCTTCCACCCCACCCTTTCTTGTGAAGGAACCTATTTTGAGAGAAGTGAGGAAGAAATAGCTCAAGCCATGACTAGTCAACAAGATGTCATGAGTGAATATGAATAATAAATCATAATAAATACTCCCATTTGTGAACACAAGTTTAACTCTACCTTCTTTAATGAATAGAAACACATTAAAGATCCTACTATAGTTGTTAGTATATAATCTGATGTGAAAAAGGATGTACTTGATAAAGACCTATTACGTATTATCCATGATGATATATCTCTTGAAGTTGAAATTCATGAATAATATGAATTATGGTAAAGGTTTGATTACATATTTAATTAATTTTAAAAATTAGAACATAAAATGGAATTTCTTCTTGTTAGTCATGAGCCTGTAGCCATGAAGGAGTTTGATGTAGTTTCTACCCAAAAAGCTGTGACCATAGAGGATGAGGCCAAGGTAAAAGTTGAGGTTCTTACAATATATTCAAGATACCTATATAAATTTTAATCCTTTTCAAGGATTTTAGGATATGGTGAAGTAAATATTGATGTTTCTAAATGCTGAATACATTCTATCATAGAGGAAAGCAAGTTTGCAAAGGCTGCCATATCTTCAAGCTTGTAGATTAAGAGTCAATTATTTGAGAATTAAGGAAGGAAGTTTTTCATGGAAGATAATAAAAAATATTGGATGGACTATTAAAATATGCTTGAAGATCTTGATGATTTTTTAGTTGATAGTATGGAGAATAAGGTCACTTAAAATGCATAAAGGACTCAAGGACAATGCTTAGATAAGGTATCTATTAGCCATTTTTGGCCCACATCCCAGGCTTAAACCCAAATGGATTAGGTTACTCATGAATGATTGGAGGAATAAATTTTATAGATAGAATGAGTGGACCAAAGAGATTATGCAACTTGTAAAGATTTTGAAGCACTTTAAGTTCACTTAAAGTGTAGTTTGTCCAAATTTAGGAAAATAGGTCTCCATGGCGTCATAACATTTAGGAGCATGATGCAAGTTTTTCAAAAGCCACAAGAGCTCATTAAAGCCTTATAAATTCATGAAAAAGGTCAATCATAATCCTAAGTGAGCTAGACCATCACTAAGACATCACACAAGAACATAATTTTGTCATAATTTTGTCTCTTAACTTGGCCATTTGAGTTCAAATAGTGGGTCCCAATAGATCTAATGATCAAAATTGATTCACACATCTTGGTTCGATGGTACAAGGTGAGTTAAAAGGTTAGAGAGATAAAGAGACCACCATAGTTCATAAGTGTAGAGGCTAATAAATTAACATCAGATCCTAAAATCAAATATGAGGCTACCAAGTGGCACCAGCTTAGATAGAGATTGACAAGTACAATGTAGATCAATAAATTTTAATAATTTGTACTAAGTAGTAACAATAGTGTGAGATTGGTCAATGATTCAATGATCTGATCTAATATCGATGACCAATGAAAATAAAAGTCAAGAATATAAGGGAAATTTTTGACCAAGGCAAATAGGTATTATAGGGTTGTCATGTCACAATTGAAGTTTAATGCAATCCCATTAAAGGTACACACTAATGTAACAAAGGTGATAAATAATATAAAGGGCTGTCATTAAGGTTAAATAGAAACCTTTGGTTCAAAGTTTTGTAGCATATGGGGTCCATTATATGACTCTGTTCACTATTATTTAGAGGAGACCTATACATAATGATCCCTAAGTTTCTATAAATGCTCAAAGGTAAAAATAGATCTTTTAGACCTAAAGGATATCAAAAGGGCTATATAGTCTATAATTTTTCATTGATATATGTGACTATAGGAAAAACAAAAAAAGAGATTGGTTTTTTGTCTATAGAAAGGATCTAGTCTATATTTGATTGAAGGTAGTTGTCTATGATTATTAAAGAAGCTCCTTGTCTTTTAGCATGGCCATATTTTGGACAAATGGCCACCTAAAATGCACAAAGCCATGTTTTTTTCAAACTCATGAACATGATGTTTTGTCCTCAAGTGAGAGATGGCATGAAGGATCAAATAAAAGGTATAGTATTGGGAACTAAAAATAGGGGCATTCAATGTATTCTTAAGGCCTTATGGGTTTTCTTAACTTGGTAAGCCATGTTTAGTGTTTTGATTCATCAAAAAGGTGGTAAGGCTTTCATTAGATAAAAAGGTGGAAATTCAATCTAAATTAATGAACCAATATGGTGTGTTCCATCTTTGATGTCATGATCCCACCTTCTTTCTCTCCCTCTCTCTCTCCCTTGTCCTATATATCCTAGTCTCATTCCCATGGAGGGGGTTCTCAGCTCTTAGAATTTATCATTCTTTTCTGGGATAAGGATATTCATTGAGACTCTTAAAAGATTATACTCATTCCATATGGTCAAACCTTATCAAAATATTGTAAGAACTACATTTTGAAGTAATAGGATCAACTCTTTGCCTATAACTTGTCTTTAATTGGTGCTTAGTATGCTTGTGTATGGTGAATTTGTGAAGGATATTTTTCCTAGTTTACTATCCTTTTACTTGCCTCTTTGAAGGTGTTTTCAAGATAATTTGTAGGTCTAGATTAGTGTTCTACTTGGAACCTCTTGTATGAAACATTTATACATTAGTGAGATTGTGAGATTGAGTAATCCATAGTTGACTTTTGCTGATCTAGTATGTGTTCAAGCTTATATGAGTGTCCATTTAACTTTGGTGCATCACCTTTTTATCCTTATTAGGAACCATTATCCTCTTTATAACCCTTTTCTATATGGATAATTATTTTATCATTAGTCTAGGTGATCATCAAGTTGAATATGACCTTCTCCAAAGGTCTATCCCCATCATAGGTCACTCATAGCCTAGGGTTGTTCCCATTATTTAGTTTAATTGAAGGGAGCCTAAAGATATATCTCCAAGGGTGAAAATTGAGCCTACAGTAGTGTATTTCATACTTGATGGGATCCAATTTGAAGGAAATATTGATAAAGTTTGATGTTAGTTTGATCAATTTACAAATTGCATAACTTCATGCAATAGCATCTGGCAATGCCAAAAAGAACAATCAACACTCTAGTGTAGAGTTATAGTTGTATCTCATTCCAAAGGTGAAAATAAGGCTAGATTCAAGATTTATTCCATTTGAATTTGTTTAACTACCTTTAAATTCAACAAAAATATTATTTTTTGTGAATACACATCCATATCAAAGAACCTTTGCTCCTAAATCATTTTCAAGACCTACCCCTACAAAAGAAACTTTATTAAACCCTCTCATAGCCAACGAAGTCACTAGATATTGTGTGGATTTTAATGGCCAAATCCCTTTGGCCCTTCTTAACTATGATCCTATTCTAGTATTTACCCTTAAAATGTTCCCTATTATACTAGAGACCAAGCTATAACACCTTTTGAGCACCTCATGGACATGGCCAAATTTTGCATTATCCATAACGTCACTGAGGAAAATATAGCTATTAGGTTAATAGCTACTTATTTTAAAGGAAATTCCTTAGATTGGTATAGAGGCCTTGCTACTAATTCCATTCAAAAATGAGACCAATTAGGATAATCCTTATGTAAAAGATTTGAGGACAAAAGTGACCATTTATCACTTCCATAAAAACTAACTACCATTAAGAGAGCTCCTCATGAAGTCATGCAAGACTTTGACACAAGGTTCCAAAAAACATGGGATAGAATCCTAGTCTTAGTTAGACCAACCCCAAAGGTTGCCTTTATATATCATTTGAAATATTTAAATAGTGGCATAGTAGTGATGATCCAATTTATGGGGGGAATATACTTCCATATGATTACGAAGTGGCCATAAAAGGAAAAAAATATTTGGTTTAAGATAGAAATCTTACACCTAAACCACTAATGCCCTTATTTCTTGAAATTAGACCACCTCCTATTGTTATCCCTCTATTTGATGTCATTACTCCTATAGTAACAATTGTTAGAATACCTGCACCAAAACAAGATAAATATTACACTAGTGTATCTAGTGATTCCTAATACAAAAATAACTTCCAAGAGCTCAAGTGTGTGTTTCAGTCTTTGGGAAATGAACTAGTAAATGTTAAGAGGTATTAGGCTTTTAATAGGCCTTATCAAGGTTCATATTAACCTCAATAGTAAGATTTTGAAGAAAATAGGCCACCATACAAATGGAACTACCAAGGTTAGGGCCAAGGTCAAAACCCAGGATAAGGGAAACATGGATATAATAGGTATAGTAACTACAATTCCAATTTTATAATCACTTATAACACCTTGGTACTAGTTCAAAATAATGTGTCTCAAGAAGTAGAGAGTACCATTCTTTAGAATCAGTCTTTTAGTCAACATATTGTCTCAAATATTGACCTCAACTAATCCTTCAATGATATATGGTAGCAAGCTACTAATTTTGGTTACAACCAAGCTCTCATGGTCCAAAATGTATAGGTACCTATGATGACCAATCAATAATATCCTCCACAAGTTCAAGGGCCTAATTAGGGACCAAAATAGTTGGATGCCACCATGGTAAATTATGAGTAGGAAGAGTGTTATGCATCCAACTAGTATGTTAGCTCTAGATAAGCTTACATACCAGTGCTATCAAATACAATTTTAAAATAAAAAACATGGATGGTAGTCAGGAAGTAATCAAATATTTTCATACCATTACTCATTCACTGACAAAGCCAAATGAACTTGCTATCACTCCAAAGGTTCTAATACCTTCAAAGAATCAAAATCAAGGATATGTCTTAGTCCCTCAAGGTTCACACGTTTAAAAAACAATAGTGATGGCTCCCAAATCACAATAAAATTTTATTGGTTTAACCATCAACATTGTTAAATAAATGAAGAAATATAATGTGAGTATGTGAATGTGGAATATGCTCTCCATGCCTAGTCAAATGGACATTCTTCAGAATGGTTTGTCTAAGATTAAGGTTACAATAGTTTTCAATAAGCTAGTAAAAAATGTGAATAAAGTTCTCACCAATACAAAGGACCAAATGAAGGGAAATTAGGTAAATCAGTCAAGCCTCCTCCCTTCCATATTTCAATTATCATTGGTAACTATCTACTACACAATTGCTTAATGGATAGTGGGGATAGTACCTTGGTAATGCAAAATTCCATAACTGATCAACTTAGTTTGAAATATTAGTTCAAGTCCAAAGGAGTTTTATAACTTGATGGTTCTTATGTCAAGCCATTTTTCATAATCATAGACCTTAATATGACCTTTCACAGTTATAATAGTGTCTTAGTGGTTCATGATGTATTGATTTTGGATGTACCTCCTCATTTTGCACTATGCCTATCTAGGGAGTTAACTATAAAAATTAGAGGCTATCTTACAACAAATTGGTCATATATGGAATTTAGAATAAGGTATGGGGCTAAAGTTTCAATCAAAGTTGAGTCCATTACATAATTATACATAGAGCCCTATGGACCATATAATGTCAACATCAATTTCACCATCATTGATGAGGATGAATTTGCATTGGGGAAGGAGTTGGACACTCATACATAAGAGGTACCATACATGTTCCTTGATGATATATGGAATGAAATCAAATTGGTAGATCCCTTATAAGGTGTTGAATAAAGGGACTTAGGTGTCTACTATTTGCATGAATAAAGCTAGCCCATGCAATCCCTCATGAAGCCTCAAGAAGATCCTAATGGTCTATGGAATTTATTATTTGATGGCTCAAAGATTAAACATGGAGTGGGTGTAGGTATTTTCTAATATCAATTTTAAATTATAAGTACTTTTCTTCATATAGGTTCCAATCTAGCTACTCCTATAGTATAGTGGAATATGAAAGTCTCATCCATAGACTTCAATGGGTTAGTAAGAGAGGTATTAAGAAATTGCAAGTCTATGGGGATAATGAATTGGTTGTTCACCAAGTTATAATATATAATGTCACTAATAAACCCTTAATTAATTCCTAAAAACATAGAGTGTGGGACCTAATTGAGGACTTTGAGGCCTTTAACATCCAATAAGTTCCAAGAAGCCAAAATTAGCATGTTAATAGACCAGTAGCTATGGGGGATAATTTTGACATCCCTAATGAATTAAAAAAGACCAAGGTATAACCACATGTCAAAGTGGTAATAATACCATCAATGTTATATAATGAATCCCATTTCTAGGTCTTTTAAAATGACAAATAGATTAGATGTTTCATGTAGTAATAAGTAATGTTCTCCTCCACCAACCAAGGAAAATTGTAGCATTAGTGTGGGGAGTAGATTGTTCAATTAAGGTCAAATAAGATTCCTAAAGGGATAATCAACCTAGAAGGTCTCTTTCATGAGGAGTACCATATGAGGAAGGATAAATCACTTATGCTAAGTAATGAATAGAACTACGAGATATTTATTATCTTTGAGGACAATATCCTCAAGCTTGGAAAGGTAAGGACTAAATTTTAAAGGAATGTTTTCATAGAGATTTGTAAATAATATGCATACATATTTGCTTAGAAATATAGGGACTTAAGGGGATTTGATATTAAATTATCCCAACACACTATAGGCCTAGAGACTAATGTCAAGCCTATCAAGTAGAAGCAAAGGCGTATAAACCCCAAGATTTAAGAGCTCATGAAAAAGTAATTAACCAAGTTTATTAAATGTAAGATTATCTTTCTAATCAAATACTCCTCATGGGTATCTAATCTAATACCTATCAAAAAAAGAATGGGGAGATCAGACTATGTGTGGACATTAGGGATATAAATAGGGTCTTTATGAAGGATCACTACCCCTTGCCATTCATTAAATAAATCCTTTATTTATTATTTTAAAATGCTTCTCTCTCCTAGATGGGTATTAAAGTTATAACCAAGTAATAGTAAGAGAGGAAGACAAGTACAAGACTACCTTCACCACCAAGTGGGGTATATTTTCTTATCAAAAGATGCCTTTTGGATTATCTAATGTCAAGGTAACTTTTAAAAGAGGAATGGACATGGACTTCTAAGGACTACTAAATAAAATGGTATTGGCATACTTGGATGACATCATAGTCTTATCCAAGAATGCTAGTGAGAATATGGACCATCTGAATTTGATATTCCAAAAATGTAGAGAGTATGGTATATCTTTAAATCCTAATAAATGTGTGTTGTATATGTATGAAGGTAAGTTGTTCGGTTAGATTATTTCAAAATAAGGATTTTCTATTAACCCTGATAGAGTAAGTGTTATCTTAGACTTATCATTTCCAATGCACAAGAAAGGGATCAAGAGCTTCCTTGGGAAGATTAATTTTTTGAGAAGGTTCATACCTAGTTTTGAAAACTTGGTTAAACATATCACCACCATGATAAATAAAATCTTAGTGTTTACATGTTCTAATGAAGGAAACATAACTTTTGAAGCCATCAAGTAGGTCATTGCCTAGGCCCCCTCACTCATAAATCCTAGTTTATCTAAGTATTTCATCTTGCACATATTTTCCAATGTTTAAAACATATCATCTATGTTGATGTAGAAGAATGGTGAAGGAATAGAGCTGCCAATTGCCTTTTTTAGTCAAGGGTTGGAAGGGTATGAGGTGAGGTACACTTTAATTTAGAATCAAGTTATTCCATACTTAAAAAGCCTTAAAAATTTTAGGTTCATGTTATCCAATAATACGATCCTTCTTATGTTGTCTCATCCTAGAGTTATAGGCTTCCTCCTTAATAAGTATTTCAAAGAGAAGAGAGTAGACTGGATCATAAAGGTTATGAAATATCATGTAGATATCAAGGTCACCAAGTTGGTCAGAGGTAAGGTCTTATGTAAACACATGGTAGATGACCTCAAGGAAGATAAGGAATCTATTTTGATGACCCAAGATAACTCACAAGAAAGTGCACCTCCTCTTCAAAAGAGTTGGCTTCAACATATGTCTCACTTCTTGGTAATAAGAGAATGCCTCCAAGGTCTAGACAAAATCAAAATAAGTTTTTTAAAGCTTAAATATATAACTTATGCATTGATTGATTGAGTTATTTTTAGAAGATACCTTAATGGGGTACTCCTTAGGTACATATATGATGGCCAGGTGACCAAACTCCTGGAGCGGTTCCATGATGGACCTGTAGGAGGTCATTTTTCACCTATAAACATGGCTTCAAAAGTAATGAGTTCTCAATATTATTGGCCCAGCCTTTTCAAATATGCTCATGCATGGGTTATAAAATTATATAAGTGTTCTCTCTTTTAAGGTAAGTAAAGGTTAGCAGCTCTTCCACTTAACCCAATTTAGGTGGAACAACCCTTCATGCAATGGGGGTTAGACTTCATATGGATGATCAATCCACCATCAAGTACATGACATAAAAGGGTGCTCACTGTAATTAAATTTTTAATAAGTCTATTGGAATCCATTGCTTTTAAAGAGGGTAATCAAAGTGTAGATCTAGACTTTTATGATAGCCTTATAACTAGATTTGGTGTCCCAACCACCATAATTTTGGATAATGCATTGGCATTCCTTAGTATGAAGATAATTGAGTGGGATTTCAAACTAAGCATCTACCTCATCTCCTCTTCCAAATACTATCCTCAAGTAAATTGACTAGCATAGTCCAAAAATAAGAAATTTTTAAGTATCATTAGGAGGACCTTAGATGAGAACTAAATAACATAGAACACCAGGATAAGGACAACCTTATGGGCTTATAGAGTGACTCCTAAAGCTACCATTGGAAAATATCCATATTTTATTATGTATGGAAGGGAATCCAAATTTCCTATCTCCCTTGAGCTACCTACATTATACTTAACCCATCAGCTTGAGTTGATGGGGGATGAACCCATGAATTTGAGGATGATAGATGTCATGGAGCTAAAAGAAACTAGGGACCTTGCTATGAGAACTTTGGAGTCACATCGAGCTCAGGTCAAAAAAGCCTTTGATAAGAGTGATAAAATAATGTGCTTAAATTAGGGGGACCTAGTCCTCAAATGGGACTTAAATAAGGTCAAACTATGTAACCATACCAAATTTTATAGCCTGTAGAGTGGTCCTTATTTGATTTATGGATACAAGAAACATAATGCTTTTCAACTATCCCAACTAGATGGTGAGGTATTAACCATCCCAATCAATGTAATTAATTTAAATCCTTATTATTGAATGGATTTAAATCCTTTATATCATATTATAAATATTAGATTATCTTTTATGCTTTCCCCTAAGTGCCTTGTGCACATTTCTTTTCTATTATGTGTTTCATTTTCAATAAGTGCATTGGGCACTTTATTGTTCTATTTATTTCTATCTTATTTACTCATGAAAGGTTATATATATGGATATCCTTTTGTTATCTTCATTATTATTTGAGATAATAATTAGGACTCCATACTCCTAATGGACTAGTTAAAGCAAAATGGATTAGGTTCTCAAGCATAGCAGGCAACTTCCCTATGAGTTTCCAAAGATGTTAGACATTTTTGGCTGACATACCAATATTTTTTATAGATGTAAAAATTTGATAATAGATGAGTATAAAAATATATTTTCTATATGGAATGAGTGGAACAAAGAGATCATGCATCTTGTAAAGATTTTGAAACAATTTAAGTTCACTTAAAGTGTAGTTTGTCCAAATTCAAGAAAATAGATCTCCATGGTTTTAATAACATTTAAGAGAATTAATCAAGTATTACACAAGCCATAGGAGCTTATTCAAGCCTTATAAATTCATAAAAAAGGTCAAGCATAAGCCTAAGTGAGATAAACCATCACCAAAATGTCACACAAGAACAAACAGACTAGTTCACTTATGTATTTTATAAGTCCACTTAGAAAGTATCACCAGCGAAGATATTGTAATTCCATGGAGTTATTCATGCTAAGAACAAACTCTGTAAGTCTCATGTCTGTGTGAGATTTTTATCTCAAGATTTAAGTTTTTAAATTTAGAGATATATAATGTGATGGTCACATGAATGTCAATGATAATCATGCAGATGTCAAATAATGGGCATGTGGATGTCAAATTTAAGACATGGAAAACATCCATTGGGGTTAACAAATCTTAATGTTGGTCATGATGACATAAAATACATTCATGAATATGTCAAATATGTTTACATAGAGATTAAAGTTTGATCTCATAAGTTAGCCATTTTAGTTCAAATAGTGGGTCCTAGAAGATCTAACGATAAAAATTGCTTAATACATCTTGATACAATGGTTTGAGGTGAGTAAAAAGGTTAGAAAGATCAAGAGACCACCATGTGGCATAAGCACAAAGGCTGACAAAAAGATAGCAGATCCTTAAATCAAATGTGGGGCTACCAAGTGGCACTAATTTAGAGAGAGATTGACAAGTCAAAGGTAGATCAATGACTTATAGTCATTTATACTGAGAAGGATCAATGGTGAAAGATGGTTTAATAAGTCAATAATCTAAGCTTGTATAAATGACTAATGATTTTTTTTGAGAAACCAAGGGCAGTATTTTACCAAGGTAAACATGTATTGCAAGGTTATCCCATCACCATTTAAGCTCAATCTAATGTCACTAAAGGGACACACTAATGTATCTAAGGTGATAAATAATATAAATGGATGCCATTAAGGTTAAATATATACCTTTGGTTTGAAGGTTTATAACATATGATGTCCATTGTATGACTGTGTCCACCATTATTTAAAGGAGACCTGTACATAATGAGCCCTCAATTTCTATAGATGATCAAAGGAAAAAAAAGGTTTTTTGGACCTAACTGAGATCAAAATCGATACACAGTCTATAATTCCACATCAATATATGTGACTACACAAAAACCAATAAAGGAATTTAATTTTACATCTATAGAAAAGATCTGATCTAGATTTGATCAAAGGTAGTTGTCTCTGATTATTGAAGAAGCTCCTTTTCCTTTACTATAGCCATATTTTTAATGAAAATCTACCTAAAATTCACAAATACATGTTGCTATCACATTCATGAGCATGAATATTTGTCCTCAAGTGAGAGATGGCATGAAGGATCAAAGAAAAAGTCTAGTGTTGGGAATTACAACTAGGGGTATTCAATGTATTCTCAGGGACTTATGGGTTGTTTAAACTTGGTAAGCCATGTGCAGTGTCCTAATTGATAAAAAAGGTGGAAATTCAAGCTCACTTAATGACCCAAGATGGTGTATTCCCTTTCAAATGTTGTGCTCACACTTTCTTTCTCTCTCCTTTCTCTTATATATCTTGGTCTCATTCCCATAGAAGGGGTTAACATCTCTTATAATTTATCATAATTTTTTGGGACAAGGATGCTCATTAAGACTCTTGAATAAGTGTTCTCATTTTATATGGTTAAACCCTATCAAAATATTTTAATAACTACCTTTTAAAATAATAGTATAAAATTTTTGCCTATCTCTTGTCTTTAATTAGTGCTTAGTATGCTTGTGTATGGTAAATTTGTGAAGGAGATTTTTAATAGTTTACTATCCTTCTTATTTCCTATTTGAAGGTGTTTTCAATCTAACTTGTAGTTATATATTATTTTTCTACTTGGGACCTCTTCTATGAAACATATATGCAAGTAGTGGGATTTTGAGATTGAGTAAGCCATAGTTATCTATTTTTGATCTAGTATGCGTTCAAGCTTATATGAGTGTCTATTTAACTTTGGTACACCACCCTTTCAACCTTATTAGGAGCTATTATACTCTTTCTAACCATTTTCCTTATGGATCATTAGTTTCACATTAGTCTAGGTGAGCATCAAGAGAAAGCTAACCTTCTTTAGAGGTCCAACCCCATCATAGGTGAACCACCACCTAGGATTGTTCCCATTATGTAGCTAAATTGGAGGTAAATTGAATAACTCTATCCAAGATTTCAAATTGAGCCTACACTAATGTCACTTGCTGAGATTGTACTTGATAAATAGTATGAGAAAGATCGTAAAGATCAAGACTAGTTTGTCTTTGTTGGTGTCTGGTTTTCTATTGATGTCTCACTCCAGGAGATGGTAAGAGATTTGGTAGGCAAGAAGAATGACTCATAAAGGGTCATATTCAATAAAAATATTTCTTTGTATCTTAAACTATATCTTGGAATAGGTGATTTTATTAATTTTCCTTTTGATCTAGGTGGATCATTCCTTGTTTTAGTTAACTAGGTCCATTGTACATAATTATTTTTTTGTTTTCCTCCAAGTGATATCCTAAGCACGTTAGGTTATTGGTCATTTATTTGTTTAGATTAGTTTCTAATTTATTATATATTTCCCCTTCAATAAGTGCCTTTGAAAAATTTGTTTTGTTTTGTTCCTTTTGGTCCTTATTTGTTTCAAGAGGAGTTATCCAAAAGGGGTAGTCAATTTTATATTCAGATCAAATTATTACAAAGAGAGGATACTCCATGCCTAATGGATAAAAAAAAGTAAATGGCCTTGGTTCTAAATCATATAAGGTGTGATTCCTTATGAGTTTCTAAAGATGTTGGCCAATTTTATCCCACATATAAAGCTTCTACATATATGGGTTAGCTGAGCAAAGTTCTAGAGCTTTAAAGGATCAAAAGATGACTTGAACAAGCTATGAAGAGCTAGACCGTCATCAGGATGCCATGCAAAATTGGATGGGATAGATTGATCATGAACTTAATAAGTTTACTTAGAAATCATCTGAGGGTAAAAGAGTCACATAAAAATGATCGCCTTAATTTTGAGATCATCCTCTACAAATTTCATGTCTCGATGAGTTCTCTATCTTGATATATAAGCCTTCAAATTAGAACAAGTAGATGAGGATGGTCACATGAGAATCATGTTCAAACCTCAATAATTAAACATTATGGTTGAAATTATGATGGGAATATGGACATGAAATGATAGACACATAAATTTCAAATTTAACCCATAAAAAATAACTATTGGGTTCAAAAATGCTAATATGTTCATAAAGATGTCAAAGACATTCACATGAATGTCAAATACAAGCATGTAAAAATAAAATTTGGGCATCATGAATTAAATATTTGAGTTCAAATGGTGGGTCCTAGTAAGATCAAAGGCTCATGTTCAAATTTACATCAAATATATATGACATGAGAGTAGGTTAACGAGTCAAAAGGGTCCCTATAGTAGATCCAATGGCATGTGTTTTATCATACCAAAGGGGATAGATGGTGCAAGATGGGTAAAAAATTCATTAAATTTAGTTGATAATCAATATCTAATGAGGAAAGGTGAGCCCAAGAGATTTTTGGTGAAGGTTGTGTTGACGCAGTGGATTGCACCTGTGGGTAGGAGGCCGAGCTCCTGTCTTTCCACACACAATAATGGAAACTCCCCTCACACCTGTGGGACCAACAAAGCTATAGGGGAGAATCTCTAGATGAGGGCTAGCTCCCTCTGATGTATCTTTTAGCCCCTAGTTTCTCCTACTACTAACAAATAAAATGAAAAAGGGGGGGATGAAAAGGTAGAGAGATGCTAGAAATAGAACCTAAGCCTAGAAATGAAAAGGTGATACACCAAAAAAGTGTGATCTACTCCACCCAAACATACACTTTCCATTGAGAACTAGCTCCCATAAACTTCATCTGACATGAGAAAAAAATTTGCATTAGTGCGTCAGGGGTCTGTGGAGATACAGGGAGAAAATAACTACTAGAGGCATTCTGAGAGACACTGCAGCAACCTATCCACTTCACCTATACTCCTCTAGGGACACTTCTGACAGACCTGTAAAAGAAAACTCAAAAAATGCACTGGACATGCTAAAATCATTCTTCAAAAGCATCAAGAAAATAATTTAACATAAAATCAAGGCATAGACACATAATAAAGATGCAAAACTTAGAATGGAGGTAAAAATGCTATGTTTCGACTCAAGGTAAAATTTTGGCAGAGCTCTGACTTACAAGCCCAAGATATTTTTGGGTAGAGTTTTGCCTTAAGGCTGAGAGTGGATCCTTTCTCCAATGAGAAATTTGCAATATATAGAAAGAGGAAGAGAATTTGGTGCTACCTGGGAAAGATTTTGGTGCCCTTTTCTACTAGTGGCCCATGTGAATTCTAAACCTTGGGAAGAGGAAGCCACTTTTACTAATGTCATTATTCTAGAAGATGCCTATTGGAACCATGCATACAATCACTAAAATTGACTTTGGCATTCAAGCATTAATGTAGGAACATGGCTGCACCTCTTTTCTACAAAAATACTATAGTTTGTCCCCTCATCAATGCCAACTAGAGAAAACAAGTTGCACCACTCATCTAGTAATAACTCGCCTTCCCTTTGCCACTTGGACACTTTGTCTTTTCTACTCCTTGTCTTATTCTTACTCTTTAAGCCCTCGAGGGTGATCTTCTGGTGGGTCACTGGATTCCTTGGGCCTTTTCCATGGTTGGCACGCATGTCTTTAAAAAACAATGGCTATTTCACTACCTTAAAATTGATGACTTTCAAGATGTCACCTTGAATTGAACTCAATGGCTAGTTCATCTGCTTAAATTTGATGGCTTTTAGGATGTCACCATTCTCGGCAAAAGTCCATCGGGTCTTTTCTGTGGGCCTTTTTCCTGCAGGTTTCTTGCCTTTCTTGGTTAGGCTCTTCCTTCGGCCCCTTTCTGTGGCTTTTATGCCTCAAAATTTTCCACAGAAAATTTTCCCATGGACAAAAGTCCATGAGAATTTGTCCTGGTTGTCTACCAATCCTTCTTGTTCTTCAGTCTGCAACCTCCTCCTGAAAACTTTTTGTCCAAAGGAATTTCTTCAGACAAAAAGTCTGAAGGAATTCAGGACTTTGTCTTTACAAAATTCCAAAATGTCTAAAGTGTTTCCTTATGGCCTATTTGAAGCACTCCCTAACCTCTACAAGGGCTTATTAAACCTTGAATACTCTTTGCAAGGGCACCTACCGTTTAGCTTTGGGGGTGCCTTGTTAAACCAACCAATTGAGCTGAAATTGGTTCAACGATTCAACACTGCGTGTTAAGCTGATTGAACCAAGGCGGTTGAACCATTCACTTTGAACCATTTACTTTGAACCTCTCATTAAACTTGTTCAACATTTTAATGCTGTGTGCCAAGATTCTTACTTCAAATTGAACCAATGATTGAACTGACGATTGAACCTATTTAATGCTGCACGCGGATGAACTTACTGATGGACTAATTGAGTGAGCTGAATGATTGAACCAAGGCATTAAACTTAAATGTTAAAATTGAAGCTTTATGAACTCAAGTGGTTAAATGAATTCCCAATTAAACTAATGAATGAACCAATGTGTGCTTGAACTAGGGCATTGAACCTTAAACATTGAACTCACTGATTGCACTCAGGCTGATTGAACTAAGCGTTGAACCAGCTCATGAACCAAGGTTGACGAACTCATGCTACATAAAATTGACTGGCTATAAATAGAAAGGGAAGAAGGGAACTTATTTTTGGCCTATTGGGTAGAAAATGGTCAACAAATTGGTGACTCCCAGGGGAAGCATGCCTGCTATGCTTATAGACTAGTTGCCTTATAGTCCATTGGGCATAGAGTCAAAATGTAGTTTTGAAAGAGTGTTAGAAACAACCCTGAAATATATAAGAATCAAACATGAAGCCTTTTAACCCACACACAAAGGGAAAATCACAAGGCTAGAAACACTACCTATGCAAACTGCACTTAGGGAAAGCATGAAAAGAAATTGAAAGCAAACTACTATATACAGCTAACCAGGAATGTTTGCCTCCCTCTTGGATCAAAAGGAAAACTTCCTAAGTCCCCTTCTTGGCAAGAAGACTTATGGTGCTAGACAAGTGGCTAAAAGAAAAGGAGATTTGGTGACCTGCTCCTCTTTCCTGTCACCTAGATTGGCTGGTATCTAAGTGGGTCAGATTCAAACATGCCTCCAACATACATGTATTCTTCTCATCCCTAGAGGCTTGTTGAATGCTAGTATTTCATGATGGTGCATATCACCAAGAAATTTGTGGCTGTTGGCTTGTCACCATAAGCCCTTTGATATGCATAGCTCCCTTGCAGTGCATCATGGTCCAACTTATTTCCTTCTACTTCAATGTAGACTCTGTTAGACTCATCTTCTGCTCCCTCTCAGCCTTCTTGAAGAAGGGTGACTATTGTGACATCTGAAATGGAATCACAAAATGATTGTTCATCCCAAAGAACATCACCTCTTTATTTAAAGCTTTCTTCTTCAAGGCATTCCTCTAGGAAGACATACCTCTCCTTTTCCTCCTTGATGATCAGGGTCTCAAGATGTTCAAAGGTATCCTCCTGATCCTCCTCTAACTTAGGCTCCCTAGCATAGTCATCCTCCTCATTGAAGCAACAAGGAAGTCCATAAAATAAAGGGGAAGAGAGCTCACCATGCTTATGTTCCTCCTCATATTGCTAGAACATCTACATATATGCATGCCCTGTGTCTTCTCCATTGCTAATGAGGTCTTCACAAGGAGCCTCCATGATGATTCTACCTTTATTGTCACTCATGATAGCCCCTTGGGAAACTACATCTTGGATCTTTTGCTCCTCCCTCGCCTCTTGTAGAATAGGTTCTTCCTTGAGAAGGGGTGAAGTGGGAAACCCATGTGGAAGAGGAGGTAGTCCTTGAGATAGAATTAAGTGATTCTCCTCATTCCACTTGGATAGCACTTCATCAATATCAGGTGTACCATGATATCTCTCTTATAAATGTGTAGGTGGGGTGTGTTCAGACATGGAATGTGTCATTGGGTGTGAACCATCCATCACACACTGGCTAAGGAATCTCTCTTTAGATTCCAACTCTGCAATTCTCCTAGCTAGATCCTCTTGGAAGAACCTTTCTTGGAGGTCATCAATGTCATCATGAGTAGGAGCAGCCTCATCTTCTTCAAGGTTTTGAGAAAAACCTTACTTCTCCTCCTTCCTGCCCCATGATTCTACTATTTTTCCCCAGTTCAAGATCTTGAAATTGGAAATTTACTCCTATGAACAGGCAGCAACTTTGTTTTCTCCAAGGTCATGGGGCTCCTCCAAAAGGTTTGGAAGTTCTATCTCTCTTTCATGAAGAAACCTTATCTTAGCCTCTAATTCTTCAATTTTCTTAGCTAGATTATCCTGAAAGAGTCTTTCTTGGAGGTCACTAGCATCATCCTCTTCAAGGCTCTGGGCTGGTTCCTGGCATTCCTTCCTCCAACTCATAATCTACACATCATGTTGAAGGACTTGGGGAGGTTGAGGAATGCTAAGAAGAGATTGTTGATGCACCAGAAGAGTCTCTAGAAGAGGGATATGTTGGCTCATGGTATTCCCCCAATGGAAGATTTACTCCAACTCATAATCTGCACATCATGTTGAAGGACTTGGTGAGGTTGAGGAATGCTAGGAAGAGACTATTGATGCACTAAAATAATATAATGAATTAATAAGATTGATCTCCATAGGGGTTTGCTCTAATTCCCTTTGATGTTGGAAAACTAGGTGCATGAGACTGAGAGCAGATGTATCAGATGAGCTGGAGTGAGCAAGTGCTATCTGATAAAAAGGATTTAGTACACAAAAAGGGGCTTTCTTTAGGATAGGAGGGGGTGCACAAGACTGACTACCTTTAATAAATGGATTTATCCTTTTTTATACCTCCTCCTTCATGGATTGTAAGGCCTGATCTTGCCTAAACAAACACTCCTCTCTATACATTAGCTCCTGATGATAACTATACTACTCCTCTAGTCTGTCAATCTCTCAAGCCACTTCCCTTATCATTGAAGGGTAACTAGGAGAGTTTCCTAAGGTGATGCTCTAAAAATTTTGAGTCTAATCGAAGTCATATGAAGGAATACAAGGTCCATGATCTTGTGAAAAATAATTATACATACAAAATTGTTTTCTGATGGCACCAGGCTACTTAACCAGGTGATTCAACTTGGAGTCACCATTGGTGTTGATGTAAAAGCCTCCAAAGGCTGGCTGGTTGAAGAACACACCAAATATTCTTCAACTCTTTGGACACAACTTGTCCTAGTTGGTCCCACCGGGCATGCCAAAAATTGTTGACGTAGCGGATTGCACCTATGGGTAGGAGGCCGAGCTCCTACCTTTCCATGCGCAATAATGGAAACTCCCCTCTCACCTATGGGACCAGCAAAGCTATAGGGGAGAGTCTCTAGATGAGGGATATCTCCCTCTAATATATCTTTTAGGCCCTAGTTTCTCCTACTGCTAAAAAATAAAATGAAAAAGGGTGGGGATGAAAAGGGAGAGAGATGCTAAAAATAGAACCTAAGCCTAGAAATGAAAAGGTGATACACCAACAAAGTTTGATCTAATCTACCTAAACATACACTTTCCACTGAGAACTAGCTCCCATACACTTCATCTGACATGAGAAAACCTTCTACATCAGTGGGTCAGGGGTCTGTGGAGATACAGGGAGGAAATAAGTACTAGAGGCATTCTGAGACACACTACAGTAGCCTATCCACTTCAATTATACTCCTCTAGGAACACTTCTGATAGACCTATAAAAGGAAACTTAAAAAATGCACTAGACATGCTGAAATCATTTTGCAAAAGCATCAAGAAAATAACTTAACACAAAATCAAGGCATAGACACATACTAAAGATGCAAAACTCAGAATGGAGGTAAAAATTCTATGTTTCAACTCAAGGTAAAATATTGGCAGAGCTCTGCCTTACAAGCTCGAGAGATTTTTTGGGCAGAGTTTTGCCTTAAAGCTGAGAGTGGATCCTTTCTCCAATGAGAAATTTACAATATATAAAAAGAGGAAGAGAATTTGGTGATGCTTGGGAAATATTTTAGCACCCTTTTCTGCCAGTGGCCCATGTACATTATGAACCTAAGGAAGAGGAAGCCACTATTACTGATGTCATTCTTCTAAAATAGGCCTACTGGAAGCATGTTGTACAATCACCTAAATTGACTTTGGCATTCAAGCATTAATGTAAGAATATGGCCGTGCCTCTTTTTTGTAAACATACTATAGTTTGTCCCCTCATCAATGCCAACTAGAGAAAATAGGTTGCACCACTCCTCTGACAATAACTCCCCTTCCCTTTGCCACATGGATGCTTTGTCTTTTCTAGATCCTTGTCTTCTTCCTACTCTTTCAGCCCTTAGGGGTGATCTTTTGGCAGGTCGCTAAGTTCCTTGGGCCTTTTCCATGGTTGGCACGTAAGTATTTGAAAAACAATGGCTATTTCACTGCCTTAAAATTGATGTCTTTCAAGACATCACCTTGAATTGAACTCAATAGCTAGTTTATCTACTTAAATTTGATATCTTTCAGGATGTCACCGTCCTTGGCAAAAGTCTATCAGGTCTTTTTTGTGGGCCTTTTTCTCATTGGTTTCTTGCCTTGCTTGGTCAGGCTCTTCCTTCGGCCCCTTTCTATGGATTTTATGCCTCAGACTTTTCCTCATAAAATTTCCCCATAGACAAAAGTCCATGAGAATTTGTTTGGGTCATCCTCCAATCCTTCAAGTTCTTCGGTCTATAACCTCCTCCCGAATTCCTTCAGACTTTTTTTCTAAAGGAATTCCTTTGAATAAAAAGTCCAAAGGAATTCAAGACTTTGTCTTTACAAAATTATGAAAGGTCTAAAGTGTTTCCTCATGGCCTCTTTGAAGCACTCCCTACCCTCCATAAGGGCTTATTGGACCTAGACTTCCCTTTGCAAGGGCACCTACCCTTTGGCTTTGGGGGTGCCTCATTGAACCAACCCATTAAACTGAAATTGGTTCAACGGTTCAATGTTGCACATCGAGTTGATTGAACCAATGCAGTTGAACCATTTACTTTGAACCATTTGCTTTGACCCACTCATTAGATCGGTTCAATGGTTCAATGCTACGTGCCAATCTTCGTACTTCACATTGAACCAATGATTGAACTGACGATTAAACTAGTTCAATGCTGTGCACCTATGAACTTGTCGATGGAATGATTGAGTGAGCTGAATGATTAAACCCACCAATTGAACCAAGGCATTGAAATTAAATGTTGAACTCAAGTGGTTGAACCAAGTGCTGATTGAACCAACAAATGAAGCAGTGTTTCACAAAATAAACATGGCTAATATGATTAGTTTGTTGATTCCAAAACACTTTCCTTTAGGTATAACTTATCCATATTAGTATAAATATCATGAATTATATGAATGCCATCATGTTCATGGGCATTCTATATGTTTTTGTGTGCATCTAAATCACCTCATTCAAAATATGTTAGAAGATGGAGAAATCTAATTGGATAATAAAACATCTAATTCTAATCAAAATTTGGGTATTTACCAAAATACTTTTCCATAGCATAACAATACCAATCAAAAACAATATCAATAAAGACATTAACCATAGCAACATCAACATCAATAAAAATATTATAAATAAAAATAATAATGTCAACTACTTAATGGAAGGAACTAAGGCCAGAATAACTCCAACAACAAATCAACTTTCCAGTCGCACATGACTACAATAATGTTGTAGGTCATACTATGAGAGGTCATGTATCTACTATTATCATCAATCCTATAGCAAATTCCAATAGACTAGGACCATTATCTAAAAATGCTAATCAACTTGCCAATTGTTGGTAATCCTTCCTTGAAATGTGATCTTATCCAAGTGCAACAATAACCAATGATTACCATTTCAAAACCTTATGCTGATAACTCTTCATTGCCCTATGATCATAACTAAGTGCACCATCAATCAAGAATTATCCTCTTTGGCCCATCTCCATCATTTTTGAGTTATGATAGTTGTGTACCTGATCCATATTATGTAATCATAACTCAATGTTCTAAAATCACCATCCCATACTCATAACCCCCTACTAATGAACTAATCCAACCCTATTTGATGGCTAAGAATAAGCTATCACTATTAATGAAAATACATATGAAATTGTGTAACAATTTCAAAAGACACTCATACAAACATCCATTTTGGATTTGTTTCATACATCTACCATCAAAAAGAATATCCTAAAAAAATGCCTAGGCTAATCCCAAGTGCCAAATGACATCACACTAGATAAATTTCAATCTTTGGTTAGACACCTAGCCCCAAGAAAATAGTTAACCTTTGACCAAAGTTATATCTCATCCCTTGGTCCTCTCTATAATGACCCACAATACATTTAAGTTGTCACCACATGGCATAAACTTAAATTTGTCCTCATAGACAATGGATTGGTCATGAAAATTATCATTTTGAAGATGATGAAACATCTAAGATATATAATATCTAACCTTCATCTAGACACTATCACTATCAAGGCCTATGGAAATGAAGAGCGGGAATCACAAGAAACTATAAATTTCTTAGTGATTATTGGGCATTCGACCCACAATACACTTTTCCATGTGCTTGACCTATATTTATCCTACAATTTTCTTTTGGGTGGACCATATATACATGAAATTCATACAATTTGTTTAATGTTTCACCTGTGTATCAAGTATACTCACTCAGGTATGGATGTCACTATCGATGGGGATCTATAAGCATATGAACACTGTAAGCATTTGCAAGCCTAATTTGAAATTTATAAATACCATTTTGGTCTAGACATAGTTCTAAAAAAGGACAAAGATAAAGACATACTTGTTGAATTATCAAAATCTAACTTCATAGACACTAATACCCTTACCTCGTCTTCACATATTCCTCTTACTAAAATGTCTAATCATTTTACAATTTTAGACAATGGTCCAGGAGAGTATTTTACCCATTACACATTCCACATATCTAAATTTAAAAATAAACCTAAGACATATGGAAAGATAAAATATAATCCAATTTGTATGGAATAGAGATGAAAGGGAAAAGTAAAGATTCATAGAACAACACCTATTATTCTCACAATTTCCACTAGACAAGAAAAAGACCCACTTGCCAATGATGATCACTAGTTATGCAATGATAAATTGGTTGATTGTTACTAATGTTCAAAGTATCCCATCCCTAATAGGATCATGGATAACCAAGTCTATAAATACATAAGCTTGGGGGGAAATCATTGAGGTATGATTAAGCCCATTTTTATGACTAGATACAAAATAAATCATGGTATCAGATTCAAATCATCTAGGGGTGACCCCATGTATCTAATTTGTGATCCAATGCTAAAGACTAGTGACAAATATTTTACAAATGAAATAGATTCTAATAATAACATGTATGAAGAGCTTGAAAATACCAATTTATTTGACCCATATACTATTTTCACCTTTACACCAATGTTCTAACATTCCTTGTTTCCCATTTATCATCTTCAACTTATAGAATAGGAACGATAGGAATCCATATTACCTTTAGATGAATTTAAGAATAATGAGGCCTTTTGTGATTTTTTTGGCCTAAGAGACAATGTTCTATTAGCAGACCATAAATAAGGGTTCTATATCAAACTATATCTTACAGCCTAAGAGCAAGTTAACATACTTAGCCAAAAACAATTGAATAAAACATTGAGATCCCAAATTGAAAACCTCTTTGAGGGACTTTTAGACCAGGTTAAAAGTAAATAAAAAGACCAGTCTCTTGGTGAAAACCTATCTCAAGCATAATTATATGGGGATGTTCACAATTTTTTGAATGAAGTTTGGGAGACTACCAATAATGAACTTGATTTTGGGTCTAATCTCAGTAAAGAGGATTAACATGCCCTTGATCAAATTATCTGAAAATGTCATATAATATTTATTACATGGCCATTGCCACCATTAAGATATTTAAATACATAATGTTTTAGAGAGATTGAATAATTGGTATCACGAAAGGACTTTACCATTACTAGCTAATTCACATCTTTGCTAATTATTCTGGAAGATGGATTGACTCTCCTAGTAGAATATACTATGGAAGTCAACATTTGGACATCATAGGACCCAAAGTGGATCAAATTAGGTATGTCCCTCATTGAAGAGGAGTGTGAAGTCTTTAATATCCTTTTAAGGGTGTCTATTGACATATTCACATGGGCCTATCAAGATATGCCTAGTTTGAACCCTTCCATGGTTGTACACCATCTTGCTATGTATCCTGATGCCAAATCTATAAATCAGAAGCTACGTAAGATGCATCCTCATATTATTATGTTAGTTAATAAACATTTTTAAAAACTCTTGTAAGTGGGATGCATCAGACCAATAAACTATTTAAAGTGGATCTTAAACGTTATGTTGGTCAGTAAAAATCCAAAAGAGGTAAAAATATTTACTGATTTTAGAGACATCAAAAAGGCTTGACCCAAGGATGAATTTCCTTTACTAAATATCAACTTAATAGTTTACTCCATAGCTAGGTAGGAAATTATTTCCCTTACAGATGGATTTTTAAGATATAGTCAGATTAGGATTGCACTAAAAAACCAACTCAAGATATTATTCACCACTCCTTGGGAAACATTTTGTTATTAGCTTATGCCAGTTGGCCCCAAGAATGTTTCAACCATATACCAAAGAGATATGACTATTATATTTCATGACATGATGCATGATACTATCAAATATTATGTCTATGACATATTGGGTAAATCTAAGACCCATGCAAATCAATATATCATACTACAAAGGATATTTGAAAGGCTTCATGAGTACATGGTTTGATTTAATCCCAAGAAGTGCATCTTTAGTGTCACTTTAATAAAATTGTTAGGCTTTATTATCTCTCACTGAGGAATTGAATTTTATCTTGCTAAGGTACAAGCCATTACAAAGCTACCACCACCATCTACTTTAAGGTAGTTTCATAGTTTACAAGGTAAAATCTACTCTTTTAGACTCTTCATTTCATATTTGGTTGATAAATTCCATCCCTTCACTCATTTATTTAATAAAGGTATTAAATTTCTTTGGGATGAATAATATTAAAAATCCTTTGAGCTCATGAAGAAATACCTAGCCAATAAACCTATTTTATTACCACTAACACTAGGGAGGCCATTTCTAATGTACTTATCTACTATTAACAATGTTGTCGGGGCACTTTTAGTTCAACATTATGAAAATGGGAAAGAAAATGTGGTTTAATATCTAATTCTTAGACTATTAGAATATGAACATAATTATACACCAATAAAAAAATCTTATTTATCTATGGTCTTTGTAGCCCATAAATTATGTCTTTACATGCTTAAAAATAAGACCACAATCATTTTGAAAGTAGATCCACTCAACTATATACTATCCAAAAAATATTCACAAGGCCATATGGCTAAGAGAATCATGTTTTTAAGTGATTTTGAGATTGATTATGTCAATTAAAAATATATAAAGGGAAAAATAATTACATATTATTTTGTTGAAGCTCCTGTTTCATATACTAAACAACTCACTTTTGTATTCCCTGATGAATCCATCATGACTATCATATAAAAAAATATTAAGGAGAAGAATTGGAATCTATATTTATATGATTCATTCAAATCTCATGGATCAGGATCAGGCCTATTATTTATTACACCACAGAGGTATCTTATTCCTAAATCATTTTATATCATCTTTCCTTGTACCAATAACATAGTTGAATATGAAGCACTCATTCTATGGGTATATTAAGTTGTACATTAGAACATTCATCAACTTATGGTTCATGTTTCTTCTCAGTTAATCATCCATCAAGTTATAGACTTGTTATAGATAAAAGATGATAAGTTGGTACCATATAAGGCCATTATGGACATTCTTAAGTAGAATATTACCCACATCCAACTTGAAAACATACCTCAAGCCAATAATAGGATAACATATTTCATGGCTACCATTGGTTCTTTGATCCAAAACATAGATAAGGAAAAATACTATCAGTTCCTTGTTGAACATCTTTTGGCACCTACTCATGAGTCTTCAATCACTAAAATGATCTATAACAATGTTGGTCCTAGTTATATTTGGTATTCTAACTTATATATCTACCTTCATAACTAAGTCCTTCGACTAGACCTTTCATGTAAGCAACAAAAAGCTTTCACGCACCAAGCCTCTCAATATACCCTACTTGGCCTAATGTTTTACCATAAAATCTTTGATGTAACTCTACTTCATTATTTGAATTTTATAGAATACACATTATAATGGAGGAAAGTTCATGAAGGATTTTGTGGATCCCACACTAGAGGTTTTATCTTTACCAAAAATATCCTATGCACTAGTTATTATTAGCCAGCCATAGAAACAAATGAAATTTATTATGTAAAAGGATGTAATAAATGTTAGAGGCATGCAAATTTGATTCAATATCTAGTTATAAAACTCAAATTTATGACTAGACCATGGCCATTTTCAATGTGAAGACTCGATCTCACTGAGAATATTAACCCCAACTCCTCAGATGTCCATAAAAACATCCTTACTACCATCAAATATTTCACCAAGTAGGTTAAATATATACCCCTCACATGATTAGAAAAAAATTCCAAATGCATCTTCAATAATCTCATTTGATGCTATGGTATCCCATCCAAAATTATATCTCATAATGGTAAATCATTTAAGAACAAAGATGTCGACATAGTTTGTGCGGAGTTTCACATTACCCAATACTTTTACAATGAATATTACCCATAAGTTAATGACCAAGTAGATGCATCTAATAATACCATTATCAATATTCTTTTGAATATTATCAATGATGTTATTCGTGATTGGAACTTGCAAATCTTCTATTCCATTTAGGATTACCATATTGAGCCATGCTATATTCCCTTGTCTATGGAACTATGACCATTCTTCCCATCGAGGTCAAGTTACCTTCTCTATGTATATCATTAAAACATATCCTAGATGATGAACATTATAGAGTTTTTCACCTACAATAACTATAATTACTAGATGAGAAGCACATGGCCATTGTAAATAGCCTTAAAACATATCAAAACTAACTATGTGGTTAGTATAACTAGTGAGTCAAGCATAGAGAGTTTGATATCGATGATCTTTCCCTCAAATAAAAATAGAATAACACCATGACTAAGAAAAATAAGAAAGGAAAATTTAACCCTAATTAGATAGGATCTTATGTCATTATTGTTAATTATGGATTTGGATCTTAAAGGTTAGCTACAATAGATGGACATGAATTTGATGAGCCTATGAACATAATACATCTCAAGCATAATTTCAATTGAGATACTTGAGGTATTGTCTATAAGGATCATTTACATCATACTTTAATATCACCTTCATTGTATTGTATACATGAATTTGATGATCCTATGGACATACTACATCTCAAGCATTATTTCGATTGAGATACTTGAGGTATTTTCTATAAGGATCATTTACATCATACTTTAATATCACCTTCCTTGTATTATATAATATATTTTTCCTTATATACCTTCATTATTGACTGAATTTATCTTACCTTCCCTTCCCCTCCCATTTTTTAACCTTATCCATTGGTTATTTATGTACCTTCAAAGAGGGGATTTAGATGAAGTTTTATTATTTCACAAAGAGGCAATATCATGGGGCAGTATGATAATGGTTTGGAAATTGCATTATCCATTATTGTCATGTTCTCTCTCATTCCCAATATTACTAATTATAACTACCTTTGGTCAAATTAGTATAATTTACCCATGTATTTTTTTCCTCATTATAATCAACTTTGGGAAAACTAAGAATAACCCTATTTTTATCCACATTACTACATCATTATTCTATATTGTGGCATTTGTCTAATTCATGAAATTTCTACTACCTAGTTAGATTCCTCTACTATAAGGCATAACTATAGTGACTTTAATTCTCATTCAAGAATATGTAGGCAATGTTTGATTCATATTGAGGTCAACTCAATCACCCCTTTGGCATGCTCTCTCCATTTTTCAAGTAATTTAATTTTGAATGCTCTCACTATTTTGTGTTTAAGTTTAAGCCATGCTCTCACCATTTTGTAAGTTGGACCATTTTATATCTCATAATTATTAATTAAGTTAATATTCCTTGAAAATTATAAAAACATTTGAAATAAATAGAAAATCCTAATAATCACAAAATCATGAAAAGTAACTTAGAATCTCCGTGCAAGATGTAAAGTCATTAAATTTTTTAGGGTTGGGCTATTGTATTATTTTAATTTATAGAACACCTTGGTCTTTTTCATCCCATCTTTTGGACAATGACATTGGCCTAAGGTCCACACAGACTATTTCGTTAGCACTTGGATACATGAGGTATCTCAAGTTAGCTTAGTCGCACCTTCCTTTCTTTTTCAACCACTTCTTTGCCTTAAGGATATTTGGTCTCCTAACTATCTCACAAGTAACCACTTGTTATTTAGTTTACCCATCCTTATTAGCCTTAAGCCATACACTCTGATAGTTTTGAGAGTTTATATAGTTAGCATTGTGCATTCACTTTTGATGCACTAATGCCTAATTTGATTTTTGTATTCTCTCACCATTTTGTGAGTTTATATAGTGAGTATTATGTATTTACCTTTGATGAACTAATGCCCACTTGGATTTCTATACACTCACCATTTTAAAATCAAACTTGGTCATATGCTCTCACCATTTTGTTAGTTATTTACACTCTTGATGTTTTGTGACCTCATTCTCATTCTCAGCATCAGATGTAGTAGAAAATATGAACCACCAATTCAATTCCTTTGTGAATACTCATCTCTTACCTTTTAGTGTGGTTTTAACCTAAACCATACTCTCTCAAACTCATGAAATTTATTTGTGTTGACACTTTCATAATTATGAACATCATCCCTCTCATTTTATAAAGACTTGCCATTTTACAAGACCATTCATATATTACTCTACACAACAATCATGTTTTTATAAATCATCCTCATTAAAACTTATAAACATTTTTGACCTAAGGAAATATTAACCCAAGGTAGATTAATTAGATCACAAATGACTTGTTAACCCCTACTAGTTAGGATGTGCATATCCATACTAGTAGGTAACCTGAATTCATGATTATCATCTATTCCAGATTACTCTTACTCTATGAGTATATATTAAGAATGTAATCCCCCTTTTTTTAATTTCCCTACTACAGTAAAGGAGAATTATATCATGCTTCTATCCACCGTACAAGCACATTTTTGTTATGCTAATGATTATAAACACCTTTCAAAAAATCATTTTTTTCAATCTATTTACTCTACTAGGGAATTTTCATTATGTTAATGATTACAACCATGTTTGGACAAATAATTATCACCCCTCTCCCTGATGGGGAATTTTTTTATTATGTTGATGATTATAACTACCTTTGGTAAAATCATTATATTCACTCATCTATCCTATTATGGCATTTTTCATAACATTAATGATTATAACCACCTTTAACAAAATCATTATTTTTATCTATCTTACTCGAGCATCTCATCGTGCCATTGATTATAAACACCTTTGGGAAAATCAGTATTTCCACCCCTATTACGTATAAGTTTCATCAATTCTTTCTTTTTGATGGAATGATCATCAACCTTGTTTGTCACCACTCCCTCAAAGGGGCATCTAGGGATCATCCATCACCTTCTAGGGCAATAGCAAAGGCATTAATGACTTTTTAAATTTGTTTAGAAGATGTTATTAAGCATGTATCTTATAAAATATTCACAAATAGTAATAAACTATAGACACCTAATTTTGTGCATGACTATGTTCCAACAAGACTTTAGATTAATTTCTACTAAATAGTGAAAATTAAGCATAGGAATCACTAAATATCCCAAATTCATTCATACATTTAACATTAGTTATTATAATTGTGTTAAGGTATCCCTATTTGGGGTATTATCCTATGTGTAACATTAACCTCTTATGGATTCAACTCTAGTCAACTTGTGACCTATAAAATTTATAGTTTGGCCTTTAGACACATTAAGTGGGTCACTTAAACAATTCCTAAAGTGTAAAAATGTTATGTAGATTAAATTAACTAATAAAATCAAATTGAATTCTTAAGTGTAGTTTCCATGTATAATTAGTGAAAATAATTTTTTTAAAAAGGAAGTTCTAATAAAAATGAGGTCATGATGATGTCATCATCCTTAAAGTCAAGCAATTCAATATATCTTCTCTATAGCCTTAAATTCAAAAATGGAGATCAATGCTTTAAAATTGGGATCTCTATCCCAAATATTAATTGTGTGTACCATCCTTAACTCAACTAGGGTTAGTCTAAACTTAACTACAGTTGAATTTAATATAACTAAACTTAGGTTAGAGTTAGTTTGGAAGGCTATAAATGCAAGGCTTCATCCATTGTTTAACAAGCTCTTTTGGTGTAATGTTATGATGCAAAAATACCTACAAGGATCATATATTTAGTGTTATAATCCTAATTTATTGAGAGAGAGCCAAGCCAAAGCCAAATACAAACCCAACATTATTAAGGTGACAAGGAGAGATGATGTAAGGAGAACCATTGTTAAATATTTTTTGATCACATGACCACACACATCCATATATGGCCAACATACAAATATTGCTCTTAAGGAAGGTAAATAATTGTTATTTGGTTTTCTATTGATAGTTACTTGTATTGTTCACTTTCTCTTTAAGTGTCTAGGCTAGAGGTGTTAGTTCTATTAGTGTGTTTTTGTTTGGTTTTGATCATATTAACATGATATTAATCTAGCCTATTGGATTATTATTGATCATAATAGGTAGACATATATTTGTTTATATTGATGATTTTGGGAATATATCTATATATGTAAGATATAATGTACATCTAGTTTATGTTTTATAGATACTTCTAAGGAGGATTTTAGATGGTCTATGGTAGTTTATGTGGCACAACATGATATTTTGAATGTTGTGTTATTAAATCATTACACTATTGATATGATTGATCCTATTATTACTTCAATCACATCTTATGCTATTTGGTTTTGATTAGTCCATGAGTTATTGTGAGAGTTACAAAGATGAGGAGAGACAACATAGGTAGATTTTCCACCATGATTGGTATATGGGTAGATACTAATATGGTAAAGACTAGCTGAGGAGAGGGATGCTCACTTGATACATATATAGAGTTGGCATGTGTAGAGGACCAAGTGGCCAAAATTTAGGACCAAATTGAGGGCCTTCATACATGGATGGAGTCATTGCATCACACCATTTGGAGGGGTCAATATTAATGGTTGATGGGTAGTTTTTCCCTTCTATTAGATAGGCAAGGTAAACCACATCTATAGATTTGCTATTGTATTATTTTTATAACATGTTTTTCTATTGTATCAAACATTAGATCCATATATATATATAGTATGACCCATGAATGTTATGGATGTATGTATTTTATTTTTAGCATGTTTTTAATTTTTGATATATGTTATGAGAAAATTTAAGATGTATTTGTTATTATTTTTTATTAATTGTTAACAAATGCATTTTTAAAAGGAATGATAGAAAAGTGTAAAAATTTAATGTAAAATGTATTAGCTATCATGAAAAATAAAATTTAAAACACACCAAATCATGTTAGGAAGCATCAAAAATTATTTTAATAAAGGTTAAAAAACATATCAAATCAAGTTTAAAAAACATGTAAAGCATAAACAAGTAAAATGGAAGAATGAAAATGTAAAACACAATAATTCAAGTTGGGAAGTGTGTAAAACATAAATAAAGGAAAATAATGAAATAAAATATAAAACACACTAAATCATGCTGGGAAGTGTGTAAGACATAAAATAAGTGATAATTAAACAACATGTAGAATGGCACATAACTTTGTGTGAATCAATTGTTTAGAAGAATTATAATTATTTTGTGATTAAATCATGGTGTGAGGCTTGAAGATAGTTTGTGAGGAAAGCCTGGTCCTACCTTAGGTCTTAGATTGTAACTCACAAATGGTATAACAATGAGGTAAATTATAATACTATAAAATACTATATAGATGCTAAGGAGATGTTTGTGAGGAAGGCTTGGTTTTATCCAAGGTCTTACATTGTAACTCAAAAATAGGAAAACCAAAGTGGTATGATCAACTAATAAAAAATATTCATCAGGGAGGAATATAGGGAATGTTATAATGAAAAAGGGAAAGGAAAACCATGACATAAGTCTTTATAATAAACATTAATAGGCATGAGACATACTAAGTAATTTGGTAGGTGATAAGATTTTATTGGATGTTAAATTAAAAATATATTAGTTTTAATAAAAACAAAACTTTGTAGATACATAAGTGTAGTATTAAGATCATCTCATGAAGTTTATATATATATAATAAAATTAAAATGGGCCTACTTTCTCACAATGTGTTCCCCATTCCTTAGCACCCCTTACATATCTATCAATATACTATGAAGATTGAGTAATTACATTATAAATAACATAGAATCATACATAAAATTGAGACCTCCTATCCTAGTCTACTACCTACCACACTCTAATGAACCTTCACTCTATCATGAGGCCAGCTATGGAGATTGATATTTGACTAGAAACATGGAAGGTGCTAATGATATGAATCACGTATCTTAGTGTGATTTTGAATGTTTATTTATGCCTTATTATCATTATATTTTATTTCAAACTATTTGGATCTTAAATTTTTATGGATTTTTTGATTCCTCTTCCATACAAATTTGGAATAAACAAACAAGAGTGATAAAAATGAAAAACATAGATAAGCTTTAGGTTTTGGTTACTGATAAAACATACCTAGATATTTTTTAATGATCCTAAATAATTAGGTTTGACCATAAAAAAGTATGTGATCTCAAGACTAACCATATGTGTCCTTAGTATTAAGGGAAAATAAGGGAGAAATGGAGATAAAATATATTTGTGTATGTAGTGATATAATGATAAATATGCTTGTTAACTGATCATGGTCAATTATAGGATGTTAAAGAGGCATGGATTTATAACCATGTCACAATAACAACTATGTTTATTCAAGCAAATTACATAACAAGCATGAAAATAAATAATTCTTAAAAAGTAGGGATGATAATAATAATAATAATAAGCATGGGATATACTGAGAGGGGGGGTGAATTAGTATATCATATATCTTATAAATATTTTACTTAATCAAACTCCACTTAACCATACATTCAAGATATTTAAACTTAAATAATATGCACCACATGAGAGAGAGAGAGAGAGAGAGAGAGAGAGAGAGAGAGAGAGAGAGAGAGAGAGAGAGAGAGAGAGAGAGAGAGAGAGAGAGAGAGAGAGAGAGAGAGAGAGAAGATTTCTACATGGAAACACAAAGTGGGAAAAAACACAGAGAACAATCTCAAGTATATAAAAGAGCACCAACTCAAATTAGAAATTTTGCAAACACCAACTTATAGGAGCACCAACCCCTTTACCTAGCACCAACATAAAAATATTTGTGAGCACCAACCCATAAGAACACCAACCCCTCTTGTGTATAAAACATAACTATCTCTCAATGTTGATTTCTAAACAAATGATAAAACTCTAGATTATCTCTTTCTATTCTCTCCCCTTATCTTATATAAAATAATTACAAACTATTCACTATCTTACATATTACAAATGGCTTCTCAAGACTTTATTTATAGATTTCCAAATGAACTTTGGCATTCACCCTTTGAGACTCTTTACTCCTCATCGAAAATGGTGCCAAACTTACATGACCCTTTGAATCCTTGTATTTGAAAAGTCATATGGTGACCCTTCATAAGGAAATGCATCCTTTCCTCTTTTGTTTTTAACTTGGTGTCTTTTCAAATTCATTAAGGTGACTCTTTATGTAAAATGTGCCATACCATCTTTTGTCTTCACTTGGTGACTCTTGGAATTCCTCAAGATGACTCTTCATGAGGAAATGCATCCCATTCCTCTTTTTTTTTTTACCTCATGACTCTTTGACTTCTCCATTGGCCCTATTTTGACATTTATGCAACCAAAAATATATTTGTTATTATTAAATAAATATCAACACATTTTAGCTAAAATATTAACATTAAAAACAACTTTAGATAATAAATGATATGGGGTATTTATCACCAATGCTTTGAAATCAATGAAAATATTTACAACAATATCCCCCTTTGTCATTGATGGCAACCTCAAACTAAAACTACCACATCCTAAAATTTGTACTGCACATGCCAACCTACACATACTGCCATCTAAAAAAGATACAATAACTCCCTCTTATTGTAGCATCATGTACCTATCCCTATATTTATTTATGCACCTATTCCCTATACCTATTTATTTTCTTCTCCCCCTTTGATGTCAATGGCAAAGGACCTATCTTGGAGCTAACACTTATCTCTCACTCAATTGATGTTGATCCTCAATGGAAAGAATTAAAATAAATTACTCCCAGCTTCTCCCATGGATACTTAAATGTGTATTTTGGTAGTGACTTTGTGAAAATATTTGTAATCTATTCAATAGTACTCATATATTCCATCTTAACTTGCTAATATATAACTTGATCTCTCAAGAAGTGATATCTGATAGGAATTTGTTTTGTTCTTGAATGAATAACTGGATTCTTAGAAATATTAATAACACTTGTGTTGTCACAAAAAATATAAATAGGTTCATCATATTTTACCTTGATATCTTCCAAAGTTTTCTTCATCCAAATCACTTGATTACAACACAATACGACTAAAATATATTCTACTTCACCTATATAAAGTGATACTAAATTCTATTTTTTGCTTAGCCATGATATTAAGCTATCATCAAGGAAAAAAGCTCCTCCACTTGCACTCTATCTATAATCCAAGTAACCTACCCAATCTAAATTTGTATAAGAAACCAAAGTAAAATATCTACCTTTAGGATACCAGAATCCATAATACAATGTCCCCTTGACATATCTAAATATTCTCTCCACCAACTGAACATGACTCTCTTTCAAAGCTACTTGATATCTCGTAACCATGCCTACTGCATGCATGTTGTCTAGCCTTAATGTTGTCAAATATAAAAGACTACCAATCATAGATAAATACAAAAATTGATTTGTATTAGGTGAATCTTCATCCTTACTCACCTTGTTCCCTGTACGCATTAGTGTGCCAACTAGTGCACAATCCTCAAAACTAATTTTTTTCAACATTTCCTTGGCATACTTACTTTGATATCTGAAAGTCCTTTATTTGACTAAAATATTTACAACCTTAAGAAAAATGAAAATTTTCCAAGCATAGACATCTCAGATTATTTTACATATTATTAAGAAATTTTTTTGTCATATTTTCAATATTTCCTCTAAAAATTATGTCATCAACATATACCATAATAATCAATTAATGCTCACCTTCAATTTTGATGCAGAGATTATGATCAACAAAACCTCTCTTAATACCTTGATCTTTCAAGTACTTATCAAGTCTTGCATACCAAGATCTAGGAGCTTATTTCAATCCATACAGTACTTTCTTTAATATGCATGCATGGCTACTATCATATGAGAGAATAAATCTCTTAGGTTACTCAATGTAGACCTCCTCTTTTATATTATCATTAAAGAAGGTAGACTTGACATCCATCTGAAACACTTTGAAATTTTTAAATACTACATATGTAATAAACATTCTAATATCCTCTAGCCTTGCTACTGGTAGAAAATTTTATTCAAAATCTATTTCCTCAATCTGAGCATATCCTTTACATAATAACCTTGATATATTCTTGGTAACTTCACCATTTTCATTCAAATTATTTTTATATACCCATTTTATTCCTATCACATTGTGATATTTTGATATAGGCACTAATTCCAAAGTATCATTCATTTATATTTGATTTAATTATTCATCCATTGCCTTAACTCAATGCTCATCATGTCTAGCTTCTGAAAAAGTTCTAGGTTGAATTTTGGATAACAAAGATAAATTAACTTGATCAGATTTACTTACCATCATTATTTTGGTATGAAATCTTTCATTTATATTCCCAATGATGTCACTTTTATTATGATTTATCTATACCTCTTTAGATGTGGTTTTGGTGTCCTTTCTCTCCATCTCATCTTCATATAACTCTTTAACAATTTTTGGAGTGTCTATTGGATCAATGTCTCTTTGTGTTACATATTCATCTATCCTGACATTTGCACATTCAATAATATTCTTGTTTCTTTTTTTATAATATTTATTTTTACAAGAATATCCAATAAATATACCTTCATATTCTCTAGGTTCAAACTTATGAAGTTTTTCATCAGTTCTCTTTATGAAGCATTTGCTACCAATTTTTTTGAAATAATCAACTATAGCTAGTTCATCTTTCCATAACTCATAGGGACTCTTATCACTATTGAATCTCAAAAATGCTCTATTATATATATTCACTATTTTACCTACTACCTCTCTCTAATAGTTATTTGGTATCTTGGATTGATTTAGCATTATCCTCACCATTTCCTGAACTATTATATTTCTCTACTTAACTAATCCATTTTATTGTGGAGCTCTGGTTACTGAATAATGTCTCTTTATCTCATGGTCTTCATAATACTCAATAAATTGATCTGACATGATGTTTCCTCCTAGATATGATCTCATGCACTTAATTTTTAAGCTAGTTTCATTCTCAACTAAATTTTTGAATGCATTGAAATGTCTAAATACTTTTGATTTTTTATTCAAAAACATCACCCAAGTCATACATGTAAAATCATTAATAAACAACATAAAATATTTCTCACCTTGAGTACTTTGAGTTCTCATAGGTCCACATAGATCAATGTGAACAAGATCTAACATCTTAGTAGTCAAGTATTTCTTTTCTTTGAACCATCTTCTAGACTACTTCCCATGCTAACAAGGTTCACAATGTGTGTTAGAGGGATTTATAATCTTTGGAAGATCTCTAACTGCTTGTTTTTTTTTATGTTGACAAGATTGTCAAAATTTATGTGTCCCATTCTCTTGTGCCATAGCCAACTTTCCTCAACATGACTCAAACAACATTTTTGACCTTTGATATGTAATAACACATATAAATTGTTACTTGTCCTCTAAGTGTCTACAATCAACACATTTGAATCTTTTCTCCTAATTTTAAAACCTTCTACATAAAACTTTAGTATGTGTCCCTAATCACACATTTGAATTAAACTCAAAAGATTATGCTTAAGACCTTATACATATAAAACATTTTTAGTCTTAGTTCTACCATTATACAAACTTAGAGTACCTTTTTTGGAAATTTTGGTAGTAGTATGATCTCTAAATTTCACTGTATCACCTTTAATATTCTTTAGGGTTATGAACTTGATCTTGTATCCTATCATGTGCCTCAAACATCCACTATTAATGAACCATGGATTTTCTTCATTTCTTTCTTGCAAAGCTGTCTAGACCAAGATAGACTTTTTAGGTTGTTTATTTTATCATGAACCTATCTAAACTTTCTTCTTGAAGAATAGAACCTTTAAATTCTAGTCCTTCTTGACTGACTCGAATACATTTCTATAGTATTAGGCTATGTGTCCCAATTTATTACACTTATAACATATTATGTCTTCTTCATTAAAGCTTGATAGACGAGAAAAAGAGTTATGGATTTTGCTTGAATCGGCATGAGATTCCTTCTCTTTGTTTCTAAAATTATTAGACCTTTTATAAAATTCTATTTTCTTATGACCATATCCATTATAATAAAAATAGTAACCATAAAATAGAACCTATTTATGTATCTCTGACCTGATTGCCTTTTGTGGCTCTACTCCTTCTATCATTCTTTTTTTGAGATGTCCTCTATATTCTTAACTTATTCCCTTTTCATTTCTTCTTTTTTATGAGCTTCAACATAACTCTTTCATATTTTTGTGTTAACCTTTTCTATGAAAGTAGTGGTATCCCCTTTTTGTTTTTCAAATATGATCCCTATCTTATCTAACATTGAGCTTTGACTTTCTAATATCTTATTTAGCATATTAGTTTTATTCTCAAATTTTGAATCATTTGTTGCTCTATCATTGACTTCTTTATTTGTTTTCTCAACATTTTATTTTAAAGAGGTACAACATACCTTTAAAATTCTTCACTTAATTTTTGAATTAAGTTGTTAGATCATCTTTAGACTTTTTTTCTTTTTTAATGTGTGCTTGTATATCTTGAATTATTTATTTTGAATCTTTTTCATTTTTCTCGATCTGGAGCTTCAATCTTTAATTATTCTTTTCAAGAGATTTTAATTCTTCTAAGGCAAAAATGAGTTCTCCTTCCAGATTTACTTTGGCTTCATCCTATTCTTCTTGATCATCTATACTTTTGCTTGCAAAGGCATCTTCATGTATGACCATGAATAGAATCCCATCTTCTTCTGAATCACTGACTCCACTATCTTCAACTGAGATAGGATATTTAGAATATAAATGCTTCTTATTAAATCCCTTCTTGAATATTCCTTTGAAATTCTTCTTATATGTAGACTTTCTTTATTCATTATCACCAGTACCCTTATCTAGACACTTAACTATAAAATGTCCAATCTTTCCATAATTAAAACATTTGAAAGGTAATTTTTGTTGATATTTATCTGTGCCTTTTTTTGGCTTATGAATGAAAAGAGATCCATTGTCATCTTTGTCATTACTAGAGCTATCACTTGATTCTTGAATATTATCCTTGTCTTTATTTGATGTCTTGAAATTAGCATCCCTTTTTGAGGTTTTCTCTTATTCGATCTACATCTCATATATTTGAGAATACCATGTAATTCATTCATATTTAGTGATCCGTAAACACCAGTAGGAACTTCACTACTTTTGATAAATATCTACCAAGATCTCTTAAGTTCTCAATTCCAAAATTTAAATTGAATTGGAAGAAAACATTTCTCAACTTATAATATGTTGGAATATTTAAATTTGACTAAAATATGATCCAAGAATCATGTTTCAAAACTAAAATAAAGGTGAATTGAAAGATCACATCAATTATCCATTGAAACTATCAGATTTTTAAAATTCCCAATTTACTCAATTTCTCGTAAATGATCAAATGATTAAATTTTGCATTTTGATTAAAATCTATTATAATATGCAAATTAAATGAAACTAAAATGCAAAAATGAATTAAAAGATCAAAACATAAAAATTATTTACAAGGTTCAGAATTCCTACATCCCTGGGTTCTTATCGAATCGATCCATTAATGTTGATAAATTTACAAGCCAAAATAATAATTACAATCAACAAAATATATCTACTCTGCAAAAATAGTGTTTCAGACCTTCGAAAGACCTTAGCTGATCCGTAAACACTAGTAGGAACTTCACTACTTTTTATAAATGTTTACCAAGATCTCTTAAGTTCTTAATTCCAAAATTTAAATTGAATTGGAAGTGGAAATTTCTCAACTTATAAGATGTTTGAATATTTAAATTTGAATAAAATGTGATCCAAGAATCATGTTTCAAAATTGAAATAAAGGTGAATTGAAAGATCATATCAGTTATCCATTGAAACCGTCAGATTTTTCAAATTATGGATTTACTCAATTTCTCGTAAATAATCAAATGATTAAATTTTGTATTATGATTAAAATCTGAATTATAATCTGCAAATTAACTAAAACTAAAATTCAAAAATGAATTCAAAGATCAAAACATAGAAATTATTCACAGGGTTTGGAATTCCTATGTCCCTAGGTTCTTATCAAATCGATCCATTAATGTTGCTAAATTCACAAGCCAAAATAATACTTAAAATCATAAAAATATATCTACTCTTTACAAAAATAGTGTTTCAGACCTTTGAAAGACCTTGGCTGACTCAGCACATCCTTCACCTTTCTGAATCACGTGTAGAGGCTTCTCCAAATCAAAATTGACAACTTCCATAGTTCAAAATGAAATCACCAAAACTCCAAAATGGGAAAATGAATATACATCATAGAGTGTATCATAATTATAAATAATTTTTTAGTTTATTATGAGCTTTGGTTTGGCCTCTAAGGGCTCCAAAATGACCAAATACTGTAAACAGGTCTATAGTTTTCCTATACACAATCGGCCACAAGCTTCACTTCAAATACAAGTTCACTCCTTTTAAAATAATTCCAAGTCCATATCTTAGTTATTAAATACCTACCCCTTTTACATGGGATGTCCATGGTTCAAGTCTTCTCCCTTCTATTTGGGCGCGTGGGTTATCTCATTATCCCACATTAACAAATGGGAAACGGCTTAATAGCTTTAAAATGGTTGGCAGCCTCCTTCAATACAATTGACACCCATTTTGGTGGGTTTGAGGCATTAAATATAGCATGGGTTTATTGGTTTAGTGTTCCAACTTATCTTATACACTAATCTCCATGTCTTCTTCTCACGTTCCACAAGCTACTCAGACGTGGCAAGCATTTTAGTGACCCATTCTCGAGTTCTTGACTTAGTATATGACGTGGTACTATGGTACACATTTATCATGGTCTCCAAACTTATAATTATCTTGAGCTTAACTTCACAAGGTAATTAAAGGTGGCATGGAAATTATTCTCTTGATTCTCCCATGTGGCTTAATGGGGGTTGGTAATAGTAAATTCCAAGTTAATTACCAAGAAAATATTACAAAGACTTTACAATAATTATCCCACATTGGTGGGGTTTCTATGGACTTTCGACCCTCACTGAGAACTACCAAATTTTACCCCTTGATTAGACCACTTGGCATGTCCACATTGTGCCACCTCATCTTGTGATACCACATTTTTTTACCTATCACATCAAAACTTCAACAGACCATATCTTTTGCATATGGTGTCCATTTTGCAAACCACAAAAAGAACTGGAAAGCTATCAATGAGATATACACTTTTAAATTGGTTTCATCACAACTTGGAACCTTTTTCCAAATTTATCTCTAGATCATGCCTCCTTAAAAAAGAGGCTTTTGGTTTCTAATAGTCTACTATTTCTTGAAAACTGATAACTAGTCTACTGCATCACATCAAACAAAAAGAGATAAACATTTGAAAAATAAATGATTCAAAACTAAATTGAAAATTCCTACACATGGCATGAGTAAATGAATTTGCAACTTCTAATAAATTTATCACAACATACCAAAATTGTCTGCCCATGTCACATCCTATAAAGCGATGAACTGTCAATAAATAGAAATAATTCCCAATGTAACTACAAAACAAGTTTGTTAATGTCGACAACATACAATAAATGTTGTGGAAATGTTACAATACAAATCCCTGGTATGGGACTTATATGATAATCAAATTTAAACAACACAAAGTGTATATTGCCTAACATCCCAAACATGCCCATGGGGTCTTATAATGCATCTATACTTTCATGTGCCAAAAAGAGATACATTCTTAAAATAACAGTCAAATTTGAGATAAGTGTTGTAAGAAAATTAACTCAACCCACAACATGCATTCTGCTATCTCCAACTGATCAAATGAGTTCGAGTCCTATCGACAACTCACTCAACATAATTAAGGGTTTCAAAAACATAGAGCTATTCAACATGAGAATTGAAATACTTTGAATGATGAACCTATCTTGAAGTGTTCTCACATGCTCTACTAATGCATCATCAAATATTTTTCTTTCCCTTAACATAATTCTTAACAATGCTTTGAAAAATAAATACATTATAAATCCACTTAATCAAATTTTTTGCCTAGTTAACTTGATTTCCTTAGTGGATTCCTTAAAAACATTATGGATTGATTTAACTTCATTGACATTATTAAGAGGTTGATAAATCATCTTAGTTTTATCATGTTTAGTATGAGAAGATGATTTAAGTTTAAAAAAATGATCAATCCGATGTCCACTCATATGGTAATGAGTGCATAAAACCTTCTTAGGTGAGGTCTCCCTTTTACCTCTTCTCGCTTTGCCTTGATGAGAATGGTCTTTAAAACCTACAATCTGTTTAATCAAAGCATGCCTTTTCCAAAAAAATGCAACACTGTGGTTATGTATCCCAAAAAAAGTGCAAGGGAATGATTGCATTATCTTCTAAATGTTAAATCTAAATTTCTTAAACATAAAAATTGGATCAAAAGATTTGGTGGTAACTCTAGTGTAGGAACTAGGAGGTGGAATCTCAATACCTCATCTACCTATTCTCTTACACTGCACATGCTCTACTAGTGATTTTGGAGCTTTGCTATCAGAATCTTGTCTTCCTTTAGCCTTGGAGGAAGTTTCTCTAATTTCCACCTACTCACTAGTGTAACCCAAACCAACACCAAGAAATCTATGCTCTACATGTATTGGGTTAGTAATTCCTTGGCTATCTTGACCAAGACCTCTTTCATTAAATTCCATTTTCATCAACAATTTGGATCCTATACCTTTAGTGTGTTGTTCAAAACTACCAAAAGCATCATTAATTAAATCTGAATCTAAATAGAAAGAAGATGAATTACTTGGTGAATAACTTATAGTGCATTCAGTCATAGTCTCTACATCTGAAGTAGAAGGTATGGCCTTCTTTGGTTCACCACATTGAAATTTAATCAAGAGCTCATCCTTATATTCAAGCTCTGATTCCAAACTTTCAACTTGCTCTTCAAGAGTTAAGAGCTTGCATCTCAGAAAGGCATTCTCATCTTGAATCTGGGTGTTGATGGCTTCAAGCTCTACCATCTTGGCTTTATGTGACAACTTGCCAATGGTTTCCTACAAACACACTAATTTCACAACTGCACATTGGAATCTAATCAAGTGATATTGATAACCAATAAATAGAAAGAAATTATCAAATCACATAATCAAAAGCTAACCCAACTTTCTTACTACTCTGATACAAAATTTTGATCTATGAACACCAGTAGGAACTTCACTACTTTTTATAAATGTTTACCAAGATCTCTTAAGTTCTCAATTCCAAAATTTAAACTCAATTAGAAGCAAAAATTTCTCAACTTATAAGATTTTAGAATATTTAAATTTGACTAAAATCTGATCCAAGAATCATGTTTCAAAACTGAAATAAAGGTGAATTGAAAGATCACATCAGTTATCCATTGAAACCATCAAATTTTTCAAATTCCTAATTTACTCAAGTTCCCATAAATGATCAAATGATTAAAATTTACATTTTGATTAAAATCTGAATTATAATCTACAAAATAACTAAAACTAAAATGGAAAAATGAATTCAAAGATCAAAACACCGAAATTGTTTATGGGGTTTGGAATTCCTACGTCACCGAGTTCTTATCAAACCGATCCATTAATGTTGCTAAATTTTCAAGCCAAAATAATACTTATAATCAAAAAAATAGATCTACTCTCTATAAAAATATTGTTTTAGACCTTCAAAATACCTTGGCTGACTCAGCACGTCCTTCACCTTCTTGAATCACACGTAGAGACTTCTCCAAATCAAAATTGGCAACTTTCGTACTTCAAAATGATATCACCAAGAATCCAAAATGGGAAAATGAATATACAACGTATAGCGTATCATAATTCTAAACAAATATTTATTTTACTCTAAGCTCTAGTTAAGCCTCTAAGGGCTCCAAAATGACCAAATATTATAAACGGGTCTATAATTCTCCTATACATAGTCGGCTAGAAGCTTCCCTTCAAATACAAGTTTGATCCTTTTAAAATAATTCCATGTCCATATATTGGTCAGTCAAGACCTATCCCTTTTACATGGGAGGTCCACAATTTAATTCTTCTCCCTTCTATTTGGTCATGTGGGTTATCTCATTATCCCACATTGACAAATGGGAAATGGTTTGATAGCTTTAAAATGGTTGGCAGCCTCCTTCAATATAGTCGAAGCCCCTATTTGTGGACTTGAGGTGCTAAATATACTATGGGTTTGTTATTTTAGTGTTCCAACTTAGTTTATATGCTAATCTCCATGTCCTCTTCTCATGTTCCATGAGCTACTCAGACGTGGCAGGCATTTCAGTGACCCATTATTGAGTTCTGGACTCGGCATATGATGTGGTACTATGGCACACATTTCTCATGGTTTCCAAAATTATCATTATCTCAAGCTTGACTTTTCAAGGTAATTATAGGTGGCATGGAAAATATTTTCTTGATTCTCTTATGTGGCTTAATGGGGGTTGGTAATAGTAAATTGCAAATTAATTACCAAGGAAATATTATAGAGTTTACAATAATTATCCCACATTGGTGGGGTTTCTATGGACTTTCGACCCTCATTGAGGACTACCATGTCTCTCCCTCTGATTGAACCACTTGGAATGTCAACATTTTACCACATCATCTTACAACACAACATTTTTTTCTTTGTTGCATCAAAACTTCAGTGGACCATATCTTTTGCATACGGTGTCCATTTTAAAAACCACTAAAAGTGCCAAAAAGCTCTCAATGAGCTCTAAATTGTGTAATTGGTTTCATCACAACTTGGAACATTTTTCCTAACTGATCTCTAGATCATTTAGTTTGGCTAGATCCTTTATCTCCTCAATTGTCAAAACCTTTGCATCATATCTCATTGGTAGGGATCTTAAATTTTTTTGCACCATCATTGATTCTTCTAATTTTTCTCCAAGGCCTTGAATATTATTAACTATTTGATCAGATCATAAAAGATAAATCGTTATATTTTCTTCTTCTACCATTTTAAAAATCTCAAACTATCTTCTAAAAGTCTGAAGCTTAGCTTGCTAAACCTTTCCATCACCTTTGTAAATATTTTCAATCTTTACCCAAATATCATGAGTATATTTGCATTACATAACTTTCACAAATTCTGATTCACATTAACCACATAAAATAACATTTAAATCTTTATCATTAATTTCACTTGCCTTCTAAACTAGTAGGTGCAAGTGTCTATGGTTATTTGTATTCCTCCACAATTGTTTTTCAAATATTGAATCCAAGAGACATCGAATAAGTCCTCATCCTTATGCTTAAAAAATCATAATTTGTCCCATCAAAAAGAGGTTCCTTATTTTTAGAAAAATCTTCATGTGATCTAGCCATCATGCTTTCCCCAATCTACCTTCAAGATGTAAAACTTTTTCAAAAGGATCCTACTCTGATAATAATTGTAAAGCATGAGATATACTGAGAGGGGGGTGAGTCAGTATATCATATATCTTATAAATATTTTACTTAATCAAAATCCAATTAACCATACATTCAAGATATGCAATAAAACTAAAATAATATGCACCACACAAGAGAGAGAGAGAGAGAGAGAGAGAGAGAGAGAGAGAGAGAGAGAGAGAGAGAGATGATTTTTATGTGGAAACCCAAAGTGGCAAAAACCATAAAGAACAATCTCAAGTATATGAAATATCACCAACTCAAATTATAAAGTTTGTAAGTACCAACATGTAGGAGCCCCAACCCCTTGGAAATATTTTTGACAACCAACCCATAGGAGCACCAACCCTTCTTGTGTATAAAACACAACTGTATCTCAATATTTCTTTCTCAAAAAATAATATAACTCTACAATTTATCTTTCTATTCTCTCCTCTCCTCTTATCTTATATAAAATAATTACAAACCATGCACTCTCTTGCATATTATAAATGGCTTCTCAAGCCTTTATTTATACCTTTTAAAATGACCTTTTGTATTCACCCTTTGTGACTCTTCACTCCTCATGGAAAATGGCACCAAACTTACATGACCCCTCAAATCTTTGTAATTTAAAATTCATATGGTGACCCTTCATAAGCAAATGTGTCCTTTCCTCTTTTGTCTTTATCTTGGTGACCTTTCAAATTCCTTAAGGTGACTCTTCATGGAAAAATGCACCATAGCCTCTTTTATCTTCACTTGGTGACTCTTAGAATTCCTCAGCATGACTCTTCATGAGAAAATGTGTCCCATTCCTCTTTTGTCTTTATCCCATTACTCTTTGACTTCTCCATGGGCCTTATTTTGACTTTTATGCAACCAAAAATATATTCATTAATATTAGATAAATATCAACACATTTTAGCCAAAATATGAAAATTAAAAACACCTTTAGACAATAAATGCTATGGGGCCTTTATCACCAATGCTAAACCTTTAACATAAATAACGAAATTTCCAAATAATAATAATAATAATAATAATAATAATAATAATAATAATAATAATAATAATAATAATTGATAAGTAATACATACAATCAATATATGCTCATTAATCAAATCCAAATCATGTGAAACTATAATAAATAATTTGATGAGACACCATGATGTGTTCACAAGTACTGATAAATTTTATGGAAAATATCATCTATAACATTTTATACATCCTTTTGTAACTATTTTCTGACTTTAATCAAAGTCTCATTAATTTTTGTAGAGAGTCATGAAAAGACTTCATGATGTACTATCTCTAATGATAAGGTGGCTATGCTATGAGACACACAATTTTCATGGGGTAGTTCCTATGAGGGATAATCAATTAAGGGAATTGATTTCAAACTATGATGAATATCCTTAGATCTATGAGTAAATGTGGTCTATAGAGAAGTTTAAACCTTTGTCTATGAATGAGTTAGAGTATGTTGTTGAGCCGATGAAGGCGTAGGTCATGGGAAATCATGAATGTGTCACTGTAATACTCAACATATATCCATATCATGTGTATTACAATAATTATAAATATAATAAACTTATCGATATTTAGGGATGCATTTTAGAAGTATCTTAGGAGGAGGTAATCTCTATTTTATAGATTTTACCTTTTTTAGATAATATGTATCGATGTACTATAGAATTTATCAATAATGAGTAGAATAATGTGTGTGTATCATGAAAGAAACAAGTATGTTGAGGAGTATATTTTGAAGGTTAGATATGTTTGGTAGAAGTAGATCTTAAGGCTTCTTATTTATGTACATGACAATCCTTGGCCCAATGATCAGCAACTCTATGGATCTCATAATATGACACATTTTACCATCATCTTGGTAGAGGATAAAGCTTTGGAAAATCTAGTATGCCATCACCAATAGGAGGATAAATTATAATAGGATCAAGAATAGTCTGGGCCACATCAAGCGATGAGCTTAAAGTGGCTCAGTGTAGTCTAACCACAATCTATAAAGGAAGTAAGATGGAAGGATCAGAGTATATAATGAACTAGTAAGGTCATGTAATAGTATGGTTAAGAAGAATACTCCAAAGATTTTTAATGGTGATTAGAGTATTAGTAGTATGGGTGTCCTCCATCTCATACTTGTGAACATTAGAAGAAGAATAATTAATATCAAGTACAATAAAATGCGAATAAACTACATGAATAGGACTAAGATAATATTGTAAAGAAGAATGATAGGAAGTATCTCTATATTTTATTTTGAGTAAATCCAAATAAAAATGAATCATATAATGAGTATCTATCATTTTAATTAGGAGTGTGAATTTCAATAGTACATGTGTCAATGATTTTATAAGTTGAATAGGTGTGATGAATGGACTGTTTAGTTTTTGTTATAGTGACTGAATGTTCATATATTGGTTTATGATGAGATGAGGTCATAGAGAAGGACATAATTTAGTAATTATGTTAGGAGAGAGATCATAAGCTTTAATTTTCAAAATCATCTCATATAGTTCATCATTATGAGAATCTACAATATTAGGTGGTATATTTCTTATTGATTTAGAGTGAGTGTTGTAACCTCTAATAGAGTTGATGGGATAGTTAAATCATTATGATTCATGAAATGGTATACTAAGTAAAGATTCAAGGGTAGGTATTTTAAAGACACCTCTTTCTTGAAATTTTTCAAAATTACAAGGATTGGTATCTCTTTGAATATTAAAATAGAACCATTATAGATAAACCTAACACATTGGAATGTTGATGAGGCTATTGTTCTCATGCAGTGTGTCATAGTTTGACTAGTTAAAATATTATAAGAATGTGGGAATTTAAATATCATGACTTTAACATGCATTGTGTTGAGAGGAACCATGATAACAATACAAACATACCCTAAAGGAGGAATTTGTCTTCTATCATATCCTTGACATGTAAGTTGAGTAGATTTTATGTTACATTCAAAATATCCAAGTGTTTTAATGAAATTAAAAGAGGCCACACAAGTGCTTGAACCTTAATAAATTAATTCACATTTAACATATATTTCTCCTTTTTAGACACTAATGAATAATGGAGGATCATCAATATGAAGAAATATCTCATTATGAATCATTAAGGAGATAGGGAATTTGGGTGAAAGAGAAGTATCTATTGTTTCATAAATGTGAATATACATTTATTCACATTGTTGAAGGAAATTATCTTTAGACCCTAATAAATTAGTTTCTTGATGAGGGATGTTAATTTAAAATAAAAGTTACATTAGGAGATTATAGTGACAAGGAGAATTTTTCATGAGTTTTAAGAAAAGTATTTGAGATGGGGCATATAGGATCTCATTCATCATATGCCATTAATATTTTATCATCCAAAGGTGCATAGTGTTGAAGTAAATATTTTGAGGATGTAGATAAATTCCATTGAAATTAATGTTGGTAAGGTGTATTTAATTGAGTTTTACTTAATGTGGGTTGACTAATTATATTAGATTGTGTTGTCTTAAATAATGTGATTGAATCATTAGTTACTTCTTGTGTTTGAGAAGAAGTACTAATTTTAGAAGATTTTTGGGTTTCTAAGTGATGTACTTTAATTAGAGCAGTATAGTTTATATCAATAGTATGTGAGTTATTTTTTAATCATATCATTGTATTTGACACTTGTGATTTTTTTGAATTTATTGTAATTGGTTTTAATTTCTCCAGTTCTATGAGATAGGATGGGTGGAAATGTTGAATAGTAAGGAACTTTGGGAAATTATTATAGTTGGAAGATGGATAATGATCAATATAGGAAGATAATTTCCTCATATTATTCATATTAGCAACTTTCTCATCATTCATGCTAGGATCCATAAGACTTTTGACATTATTGGTAGTGGGAGGTTGGTTAGAATTATCTTGATGATTTAGAATGAGATCATTATGAATAGATAAATGAACTTTTTATTGATTCAAGGCCTCATGTTTAGTTTTAGTTTTATGAGCCTTATCTATTATTTCATAATATTTTGTATGCGTATGTATGAGTGATTCATGATCAAAATTAGGTCCAATAAAATAGGTTGTATCAAAGTTTCTTAATTGGAGACAAGTTTCATGAGAGTGGCCCCAACTTGTATGATACCAATACAATTTGTGTGGATCATACTAGTGTTTGGTAGGGTGGATAGGATCAAAATAACATAGTGAATGTCAAGGAAGACATTTTAAAATATCTACTATGGAAAGTGGTTTGTGGATATCTTCATTATTTACTTGAGAAAATGTAGAACTAGGATGGGAATTATTATAGTTTTGTGATGGAATAATAGGCTTAATGGGATTACTTGGAGAAATGGCTTGAATGGTGTGGATAGAATCATAGGTATTCATAACACCACTATATGTTTGATATTATATTTTATCTTTTAGAAGCATTCAAGTCCCCATTGGAGGGTGTGAAGGGTCAAATTATCGTATAAGGAAATCCTAATGTTTAGCTTGGTTAAGGGATTCTTATAAATATTTTTGATAAATATTCCTTAAATGATATCATAATTTGGATTGAAGATACTTATTGAATAAATGAAATAGATTATCATCAAACAAGTTATTTTCAACATTTTTAGACAAGGATTTCCATTATTTGATGAATACTTGTGATGTTTCAAATTATGATTATTTGCAATTGATAAAATGAGCTACGTTGTTTTTAGGAAGATCATTAGTTTTTAATTATTTAATAAATGTATTGACTAAGTACTCCAAGATAGAGATACAATGAGTTTTAAGTTGATTATACTGATCTACAGTGTCACCTAAAAAGGTTTTAGCTAACATCTTAGTGGCATAAAATGTGTTAAGTTTGACCCAATCTTTGTATAAGATTCTAAAAGTCTTCAAATGTAAGGTTGGATTAGTGGATCTGTTATAAATGATAGTGGGAACTATGCCACCTATGTCAATATTTAGAATTTAAAGAACTAGAGATTTATTTTGTAAGTGTTTAATATCCTTGTTATGAAGTGGTTGTTGTGGCATAAGGTTATCATGTGCATCTCTAAGGTAGGTGGGGGATCATTATGGTTTTTCACCCCATTAAGTAAGTTGAGGATGATTTTGGAAATGAATTATCATATTTTGAATTTGCATCACTTTATTGGAACTATTAGTTTTAAAAGTAGGCTTTTCATTTTAAGTTTACAATAACAATTGATTAGTGCTAATGGTATTTTGACTAGTGGAAGTAGTATGGCATGCATTGGTATTATAAAATATATACAGAGCTTAGAATTCACCATTATCTTTAGATGAAATAGTATTTGTAATTTGGGTAGACCCACTAAAGGTCACAGCTACCATGTTTGTAGCAATGGTTGGCATGGAGGATGAATAAGTCATGGAAGATGATGTCATGTTGGTATAGGGATGATTGATAGAGAATAAAGATGTGGTACAAGTCATATAATGACTCACCCCATATCCTATATCAAAACTAGTTGAAGGTGAATGGGGTTATCCAATGTGACATCCAATCATGAGGTTATAAATTTATGTGGAATATGACCGTGATGTTCAAGTTTTTTGTTGATGAAGGGGATCATTTCAACCATATAATCAAGATAATTTTCATCCTTTATTGTTTGTAGGAATAAAGGATTAAGATAATTGTAATATAGAGGAGTCCAATAATTGGTTTTTCTAGTAGTAAAAAGGATATTATTAAGATTAGGATTATCTATTGCATGTTATGGTATATGTATCTTAGAGCCTTTATGAGGATTATTAAGGATCACCATGTTAGTTTTATTTGTTTATGAAACTTAATAAAATAAATGTTTCATGATCAAAAATTTATCTATATGCTTATTAGGGAAATTCAAAACATCTAGAAGCTAAAAATGAATGAGATCAAGTTGGTTGATCTTCTCTGATTAACAGGATAACAAAAAAATCTAAAAATTGACAAGGTCTAGCTGATCTAATTCATAAAGTAATAAAATAGTACAATTTATAAACTAACTAAGTTAAGTTGGTTGATCTAGCTAGGAAAATAGGAAAATACAATAGTCTATAAATTGACTAGGTCAAACTAGTCAATCTAGTTCAAAAAATATAAAAATAGAGCAATCTATAGAATAACTAGGTCAAGATAATAGATCTAGTTAAAAAAGTAGAAAAAGAATTTAAAGTTGAAACACATAACATATAAATTGTATAAAAGTTGGCTAATACAATCTAAATTACAACATAAAATGGAAAATAACTAGTAGTAAAAATTTAATGTAGATGCTAACTAATTATCTAAAAGGAAGATCAAGAAGTTGTATTAAAGGTTATGATAGATAACGTAGGCTTCTGAATATAATTTTTTTTATTGGATAGTGTCATCCCAATTTTATATATAACTAACTATAGAGGAATTCCCATTCAAATACCTCGATAAATATAGTTTTAAGGGTAAGTTAGAAACAACTTCTCAGTGTTAACTGCTAACTGAAAAAATACATAGTCAAAGGGATGGCTAGATTCTTAAGGTTTAATACAAAGGGAAATCCTAAGAATTTTTAAAACATTATGAGGTGCATAGAAATTAAATACTAGATTTAGATATATACTATGGCTATGAGTATTGGGGCAAACCCCTCATGCCATGATAATATTTCTAAATGATAGACAATGATCATAAATATAATATCCTATATCCCTTCATGAAATTAGCTACGTAGTTTAAAAAATGGTGGTATGTAGTCTCTAGGGAAAGCTAAACAAAATGGAAATAAATATGAAAAATAATTTTTTGGAAAACCAAGTTGATATTTTTCAAATAAAATAAACAACTGGATAAAAAGTAAAAGTGATTGTAATTACTATGAAATAGAGATTAATTTCCTTTGCCTATGCCATAAAATTGATTAATACAGAACATGATCGAGAAGGTTAGTATAGTTAGGCAAATAGGATAGAACAAAGTTAATGTAATTGACTTAGCATGTTTTAAAACATGTAATAACAAACAAAACCAACCCAATAAACTTAGTTTGATGGCATCAAATAGGCACAAAACTAGATCAAGTTGATTGATCTAGTTGACTATGTGATTAACATTTTATAGAACTAAAAATTTGATAAAAGCAGTATAAAATTTAAATTTTTACTAAAACGTAAGAAATGAAATTTGCTTAAAATTTAATAAAATGAAAATACTAACTTTTTTAGAATGAACCTAGTAGATAAAACAAGATTGAGTAATTTGATTTATTAGTTTTTATAATAATTTTGACTCGATCATTGAGATGAGTTGTTTATCTTGTAAAGTTATAAAATAGTGTTATTTAAAATAATCAAGACAATCATCTAGTATAAATAATATTGATGAAAAATAGAACAATAAAACTAGATTGACCAGATCAATTTAGTTAGCATAAACTAGAATATATAAAAAAATGAAATAAAGTAGGTCAATCTAGTTAGGCAAAATAAATTAATGGACCGATTAGTTAGACTTGATTGGTTAAAAATGAAAACCATGTAAATAAAAAATAGAACTAGATCGAAAGGGTCTATGATTTTGGAAACATATGGATAAAAGATAGAGCTAGATTGATAGGCTTGATTTAATTGAAAGCCTATGCACATAAAATATAATTGGGTTGATAGGTTCAACATACATGAAAATGTAGAAACAAAATATAAAACTAGATTAAAAATATTGATTTAGTTGACTATAAGTGAAAATTAAAAATTTCAAGGGTTGTATTCACATTAATTTAACATGAATTTTTGCAATAAACTAGGAGGGATCTATAAATTATCCTACTTAGTGGATTCCAATCTCAGAGAAGGTAAACTTATGAAAACAATTCATTGCATATCTATTTATATCATGTCATGACTAATTCAGATCTATGAAACCTAAGGGATCTCTTAGCACACAATACCAAAGGAGAAGGTTCCAAAGCCTCTAGGAAAATTACATTATAGAATAACCCTAACTAGATATAGAATATATAAAATAAATATAATATAGTGCTCATTAAATCTTTTGTCACAAAGGGGGATAATTTAAACAAATAAAATAAACCCTTCAAAATATAAATTTACTGTAGTCAATGTAGAGATGAACTAAACAAGGATTACACCATTCATCCTAATATTTCGTGTGATAATTAAATAATCAATGAAATATTAAAAATAAGGAATATATACCTTGAATTACACCTATGATGTGTCAATATCTCCCTTGGCCAATGGTGCTTTACAAGATATTGTTGTGGATTTGTAAGGATCACACTATATAAATTAGCTATATGCTAAAAGACTACTACTTTACATCCAAGTCTTTACCACAAGATATGTTTCTTTCCTTCAAAGGTAAAAACCTATGTAGTGACTCTCTAATGTATAAATAATAGAATTGTGAGATATACCAATGATTAAAAACAATGTTTGCCTCCTTATAAATAAAGTGAAGGGGGTATTTATATCCAAGGATTAACTCTAAGCCCTTAAGACTTTAGCTATCAAGGTCAGCCATGTCAATCTTGTTTGGTATGAAATATAACTCTTAGGCCTCAAATGAGGTAAATTGGGCTAACAAAGTTTCATAACATGTGTTGAATTCCCAATGAGATCAATTGGGTTGACATAGTTTTAAAATGAATAAAAAGGGGTCTATGCTTAGTTTGCTTCTATTTTGGAAGGTGAATTTCTTAGATGAGTGTACAAGTAGGTTTTAATATATTAAAGAGTTGGAGAAAAGTTACTTGTAGAAATTTTAGGTTATGGTATATGGACCAATAATATTAAAAATCACCAAATGTCTATCCACCTCTTTCTAAGTGCACCCTTTAAGGCTTACACTCAGAGAGACTCAAACTCGATAGGTTTCTATAAGAGTGAAAATGTTAGTATATGATAAAGTTTAAAAATATTTTGTGTATAAATTATCATTTGGATATATGGGCCCCATTTGTGTCATAGACTAATTGTATCTCTAGTCAAAAGTGATTATCAATTATGTGTGTGTATGTGTGTGTCCTTAGATAATAATATTTTAATTTAGAATTTAATTCATGAGAAAAGAATTGTATTAAATATCAATAGAATAATTTTATATATATTTAAGTGAGCATATTTTACAACAATTTTGATTAAATATTATGAATAAACATTATATGTATATCATCGCTAAATTTAAGTGTGTAATTTCATTTCATGATGAATGTCGATATGTGGAAAGATTTAGCATTATAAAAAAGTAGGGGATGATTATCCAATGTGATATTTGATTCATACCTTGATGTTTTTCAATCTCTTATTTCCACTATAATTTTCCTTTTATTCCATTATTTTTGTATCATCTCTTTGATCAGAATGTAGAAGATGTTTGTTTAAGATTTGGAGTTGGTTATTATAGAGCCTCTCCTTTCCATTAAATCATCCATCAGGTAAATGACCTTTTAGGGTGAAGTGACCAAGCATATGTTGAATTTCATCTTCTATATACCTTCTAGTTTGGTCTTCAACGTCATCAAGAAGATTGTAGATTGATCCTAAATTTAGTATCCATCTCAATGCAAGCTAAATTTGGGGGTGGTTTTTATTTTCACACATAATTTTATTTAGATTCTTAGTGACAAGGAGGATACACAATTAGTGGTGATCAAATTTATGTTCCCTAAGTTTCTACATGATCTAATACAAGTTTTAATGTTGTATTCTCCTTGTCATTTGTTATTTTTTTGGATAAAGTGATGGGGACTCATTCTGTTATATGTGTTTTAGGAATTAGAGAGTTGGTTCATGAAGTTGGCTTAAATTATTGTCCAACAAAAGCTTGGATGGAATAAAAATATTTGTCAAGATAATATCATTCCTCCTTTCAACACAGATGATCTCACACCTCCTTTTCCTTTATTTCCAAATGTCCTTGATTCTTTCACTTCAATAATAGTTTTCAATGCTGTGAATTTCTTGTTTATAAATTTTGGGGTTTCCTTTGATAGACCTTATTCCTCAATAAGGGACTGGTTTGGTAGGCATTATTTCATTTCTACTAGTCACAAGGGTTCCTAAAATTTACTACTATTTGTGTCTAATCTATTGAGGTTCATACTTGGGGTGGATCACTCTACAACCATTGGTATTGGATGTTATTTCACTCATTTAAAAGGAGGCCCCCTTGATACTCATCTATTGGTAATATATGGTGATATATATATATATATATATATATATATATATATATATATATATATATATATATATATATATATAAGCACAATATTTTTGGTGTTTTAGTATTGAGTTTATCATTTGGTTTTTCTCATAGTATTGATGTGATTAGTGGTGGAAGTATTGGCCTTGGTGGTAGATTACATGTTTTTTTTACATTGGGATGTAGATATTTTTACTAAATTTAGATTCAATATGTTTGACAATACTCCTCCCTCTTTATATGTAGGCATTATTAATCTAGATTCTAACTTTGTTGTGCCTATCAATATTGATGTAGTCAGGGTGTTGCGGCATTTTACATGTTTATTTGGTGGTTTTATTATATATATATATATTAATTTTGATGCATGTGTATTTATCATTTATTTTTATTTTTTTTGTTGATCTATGATTCATTGTGTAATCTTGGTGTTGTATTTTTCTTGGGCTTTTCAAGATTTATCCCCTAATTTTGGGTCCCTCTTTGGTTAATTTTAAGTATAAATAGCTATCTTGGTTATGGATCATGGATTTTCTTCAAATTTACTCCATTTTTTATTCTCTTCCTTTTTTATGGGTAAGTGACCATTAACACTCATTATCAATCCAAAAAAACATATATGTTATGATAATATATATTGTTGTCATAAAGAATTTAAGACTCAATTTTTTTCATATTTTTAAATTAATGAAACTAAATTAAAGTTAGTTTTAATTACACCCATAATACTGAAGGGTTTATTGGACCACTTATTACATTGATTTCTCCAAATACTCATATATTCCCAATATTATCTGACTTCAAGATACCCTTCTGTAAACTAAAAATAGGCCGTTATTCCTTAATTTTCACTATGAAACCCATAATTTTGGTGGTTTATATGTTTTGAATAATACCTACTTCATTACATAATATCTAAGATATATGGAGGGAGAATATGGTTTATTAAATCTTAGATTGTCTCTATCGTTAGAAAAACTTAATGTAAAATTTTGTTTTTTGGTCTTAAAAATTAAGGGATGTTTGGTGTCAAATGTCAATCAGATAAATTAACAATTTTTGGAACTCATTTGTTCTTGATGGACTCAATTCCTAAATCAATTAAATTAATCCTTCAAGGAACTTAATGGTTTACAATGTCATGTAATTCATCAACATGAAATTTTTCACAATGTTAATAACTAAATAAATGCCTAACCAGTACCATTTCACCAAATTGGTTGATGGGAAGTTACCAAGAACCCTAATAGTTATGAAATTTATAGTTTTTAATACTTATAAGTAATGGCATTTCCAAGTTTTAACACTTCACAATTTATGGCATTTACAGATCTTAACACTTCACAAGTTATGGCATTTACAGATCTTAACACTTCACAAGTTATGGCATTTATATGTTTTAACACTTCACAAGTTATGGTGTTTCCAATTTTAACACTTCATAATTATTTATTTTTCATAGTATTAATATTTTCATGAATATCACACATCTTGATAGTTTATGAGTTTTAGAAAAAAGTTCATAACATTTTTAAGTTGTGAAGTCATCGTGGTTTAATTTTATATATACTCCATAGTTGGTTAAGGTTATACACTTTTACAACTCCATTATTATGGCCTCCACATAAAATAATTAGCTATATAGGATTTATAAATAATGAGATCATGACACTGGGAATATTTGATGGATTCTCAAGGATTCATAGATAGGGTATCTATATATTATTGGAAGCAAAATGACTGTACAATCATGAAACATAATAACACATGATAACACAAATTGTATGTGGGAAACCATCAAGGGAATGAAAACACACTTATATATACAGATGTACTAAAATAATATAATAAAAAAAACAAACTTAGTGAAGTACTCACTTCACATGGAGCACCAAAGCCAACTAATTAAGCACCAACTCAGATAGGCTTTAACAAGAACTAACTTGAAAGGAGGAACCAACCCCCTAGATAACTCAACACCAACTCAGCCACGTAAATCACATGATGAAATTCATAATATATTTTATTTAATACAATATATGATGATATCCTTCCTCATCTCTTCACACACTTTTATCCCTCTCAAATTGGCCTCTATCCTTCTTCACCCAACTAGCCCTCTTCTTAACTTGATTAGGTCATACGAACTTGATTCTAATTTATATAACCTATATAAAAACATCATCACTTATCCTCCACACTCATTTTTTGGTTTATAATACCTTATTATACTCACCAAAATGTTATCTTATTCACCTACACTATTCACTCTCCATTAGGCCTAAAACTGCCTAGTATTTATACAACTCACTTAATCATATCCTTCTTAGTCATCCAAACAACCTTAACCTCTTAGTTCAGCCATTAAATGTGTATTATTACATATAATATACATGGATAAAATTTTCTTTGAGTCATTTTAGGTCTGACCTATCTTAATTAGGCCTTAACTCACCTTTAGGTCTCATAGAGACCTAATCCCATTAGGTCTATTTTAAGACACGTTACACTTTGTCTTCCTTGAAAACTTCAAAAATTTATGCACAATAGTAACATATCATAAAACAATCAAATAAATCCATTATAATCTCATTTAGGCTTCATAACACTTTTTATCTCAAACCACTATTTGGATCACACCATTAATACTATTTATATTAGGCCTATGCATACCCAAAACGTATGTCTTAAAAAAATAAATAATAAACAAAAATTTGAAAATAAAAAATGGAAAAAAATAATATATACATAATAAAAATTACCTCATGGACATAAACATATGATTTAAACTTCCCAACATATGGAAACAATACTCAAACCCTTCTTTAGAAGTAGCCCACTCAGAATTGTCAACTAGCCCCAAAATATATTCATGGAAATTTGATCTTCAACACCTAAAAAAATAATAAATATGAAATTAAACACCTTAAAAATATTATTTTACATATATATTTCATTATCAAGTACAAATATCATAAGGTATAATGCCAAATATTGGTCTTACAGACCAATCTTTTATCTTTGATACACACAGTCAAACTTGAACAAGTGAGCCCATTTTGGATTAAACCTTATAATCAATTTCAATAAATTAAAAGATTATAAAAATAATGGATAGGTAATTAAATTAAAATAAAATATGTGTATTAAATAAATCAAATCATGGCAAAGATCCTCTAACTCATTACTTCAACTTGCTTACCCAGGTCTGCCGATTTCCCTTAATATACAGTCATGGTGAAAATGACTTCCAACACCTATAAGGTCACTTTAAAAAAATTAAAATCAATTCATATTATCTTATGAGATCATTATGAAACTTTCAAATGGAAATATAACATGGTAATATGGAAATATTGGTCGTGTATACTAGTCTCATAACCTTACAACTTCACTGTCTCATCTGAACTGGACAGGTCAACTTATGAGTAACATTTTCATCATATCAACTAACCAAAAAAACTTATATAAAACATTATAATTTACTAAAATTATCTAGTAAATTATCTATGCACTTGGATTCATGATTACACATCCCTATTCATATTCTCACTTCTACCTAAGTTTCTCACTATTTTCATTATTAGGACTTTTAGTGATTGGCTAATGTGTATGACCATTTTAGCACACCTAAAATATATAACATACTTATAAAACCCCATGGAAATCAAATACAAGTCTCAATCTTTGTGCTCCATCAATTTAATAACTTTTACTTGGTTAACTCTCATTACTACATCAAATCTCTGAGAAACAAGGCCTTTCCTATAGGGTCCACTCACTCACATGATAAACCAATCACACCTATAGGTTCCTCAATGATTTTAATACAAAATACAATCACTTAAATATAAATTAAAATCCATTATAATCACTTTATAACAATATCTTTAATATCATGTCACTTTTAGGGTTCTTTGTGGGTTTAAACCATCTTCTAGTCTTAACAATCATTCATAAAGCTTATCCCCTTATTCCAAAAACAATTATTGAAACTTTAATATAAGACCCTTATTTATATACCATTAATATATTAGGTTCCCATGTAGAGGTTAATGTTCCAATGAACACTTGAAATTCCTTATCGAGTTGAAAACCCTCTATTCTATGCACTCAAGAGACCTTAAAATTTTAACTTAAATTTTGGTAAAAATACTTTAAATAACATGGAATACCTCTGAAAACACTCACCTATCTATACTTTCCTTGCAAACATAACATCATATATTAAGCTAAGCTCTCTCTCTCTAATCTCTAGGTTTTGACTTGAAAGTCACATTAGCCCTTCAAACTGACCTTCAAGTCTCTTTTCATGTGTTCTCCACCTTATATACATATTCATAAAACATCTTAAATTCTTATAAAATGTCAAAAATTCTTCATATTTCTTATCAATAACTCATGTTACCTGATTAGGCCAAGTGGGTTTTAGAGATGGTCTAGTTGCATATTAGGTTTTTAGGTCTTAACCCTATAGGCTTGCCATGAAAGTCACCTGGGTTATTCAAATACTCATAAACATACTCAAATAGGGTCATATATCCTCTTATGCCTTTGTGCATTCATCTTACTAGGTCACCACACTTATACCTTCTCATAGGGTCTCTTCATGTTATAACTAGCATCATGAGTAGGCTTCTCAAGTACTTGAAACTTAATAACTAACCTTGAGACACTCCTTGATGATTCTACACTTTGATCACATGATTTTTATGCTCATTATATAATACCATATCTGTATACATACCTCTGAATGTTCATCATGGACATGCTCATGATATGACTATGATTTTTATTACTAGGCTTCTCAAGAACCTTGTACTCAATTATAGGTACTCAAACATGTTTACCTTATACTGAAACTTGACATAAAACTCATAAGAATCATTAGGTTTCTTTAAAATTATCTCTCAATAGAGAGATAATAGGTTGACTTTAAATTCTATCTTAACACATGTCTTCCTTGTCACATACCACTTCACCATGCATCTTTACCAAATGCACATTGACATTAACCTTGACCTTGACATTAATGAAATCAACCTTGACCTTGACATCAATTACAACACTTCTCAAGAAACTCCCCCTTTTTCATTGATGGAAAAATATTGTTCAATTTGATCACTCTCATCTCCTCCAATTTATTCAAACTCCCTTATTAAAATTTCTTCTCCTTTGACATTAAAGACAAATGGTCTTCAACAAAATACCATCTAGAATCACACATTATTATAACATAGTTTATGAAGCAACAAATGAACATAATCCTCTTAATTCATGCATACCTCCTTTAGATGAATTCAGAACACAAGTTCACTTCTCAACATAAATCAAACTTAGTCAACAACCTGAATAACCACCCCTCAAACCAAGCATCTACCATGATTATTTTATTATAAGAGTGTATTCATGAAGCTTAATTAACTCACCCATTTCCATAGATCACTAAAACAACACCATTTCAAGAGATTCGTAGATCTCCATACTTTCACAAGAACGAATGGCTTTCAATATCCTTTTAGGTTTATTTGACGCTATAAGATTGATCTTTTCATCAATCATCTGAACATCAATATGAGATGACAACAATCATTTCTAACTTGATTTTACATATAAATAATTATTTGTCAAATAAAATAGTTAACCTTATCTTCTAGAGTGATCATGAATCATCTTCACTATCTTTGGTTTCCATACATTCATTTACCTTCTTTGTTTCACTCTAAGGTCTTCAAACCTCTTATTTTGACTTGATGAGATTCTAACTCTATTAGGGTAGAATCTTGAAATGTGTCCTATATTATGATAGTTGTATAAAACTAATTTATATATACCATTTTACTGATGTAAATTGTGAATCCTTCCATAGTTCCATGAGTACTCATTCTTGGAGGGTTTTCTACACTCTCTTGTTTTATAATTAAATCAACTGCATATAAAACAATAAACATTAAATGAACTATCATACCTTATATCATTAGGTTTTTTGATAGGTATTTTCATGTTAACCATCTTGTCTTTGATATCCTTCTCTTTGATTTGAACTACCACCTTCTAGTCTTCTTTGAAACCAAGACTTGTCTTGTCACTTTTAGACTTTTGAATACTCAAGATATCATCTAGAGCCTTAGCGATCCTTTCAAACCTCACAAAGATCTTCACCTTTATATATGCTTAAACCAACACAGATTTTATGGATTCTACTTTAGTTTCATAATTGATACATTCTTCCTCTTTAGCCTTTATACTTGCATTGACTACCTTTATCTATGCCTCAACTTGATTGATAATCTCATCATACTCCTTGGAAGTGTTACTCATCCTTTCCTCAAACAAGCTAATCTACTCCTCATAATCCTTAAATAGTGATCTTAGTTTGTGATTCTTTCTCCTTTGTAAATTATACTATTATGTACCTAGGGATATGATATATTGATGTATATGGGTTGATGGAGATGATGACATGTGGCACACATCTCCTTAATTAGTTATATGGGTACAATATATTAGGATAATAGAGTAACTTGTGGAAGTATTAAATTGGGTAATGGTCGGCCTACATTGGGATTAGGAGTTTCTCCATCCATGGGTTAGATAGATGTATATATATATAGGATATGATTATCATGGTAAAGATATCAAGTAAGCATCGAGTCTTCTATTGTAAGAGGATATTGGAGGTTGTCCCCTTGATGAGACATTGCGGAGTTATTCCTGCCTAAAGGAGTATTATATGGAGTTTCCCTACCTTAAGGGTATTTTTGCATATATTGAATATCAATAACTTATCATCTACTATTTTAGGGAACTTACTGACTCTATTTCAAAGTTTAATTCAGATTGGTCTTTATCTGATTCTACATCAACCATAAGGACTTTCCCATTTAATCAACCCTCATTATTTGATTCTATGACCATGAATAAGGTTTTAGTATTATCATTTTAAGGTTTATTACTACCATCATCACTCTTATATGCACTTCAATTAATTACATCAAAATAGTTATATTCTTTAGTATAAAACCTTATTTTTTAAAAAGTTCCTTTCATGATTTCATACTTCCTAAACTCCTTATTTTTATCATTCTTATTGGTCTTCTTTTCATCTTCATGATATTAATCATGCTTAAATTTATCCTTGTTATGAAATTTGGATGCAAAGTGACCAATTTTTTCACCATTGATATATTTGAAGGGAAACTTCCCCTTATACTTACTAGATCCAAACTTCAAATTCCTTACAAACATGGCTATTAGTTGATTATAATAAACATCTAAACATTCCTCATCCTTGAATTTCTTGAATTTTGAATTCTTCTCAACTTTGAAAGTTTTTTCCTTCTTGGGAGGTTTTCCTTCATTAATTATCATCTCATAGGTAGTCAATATGCCATGAAGCCCATCCATCTCTAGCTTATCTAAATTTTACATTTGTTCTACTGCAGACACCTTAGATTCAAAATTAAATGTTAGTGATATAAATGATTTATAAACAATAGTATATTATTTCACTTCTCCCAATCCTATAATGACATTAACAACTTCATCAACCCTCAATAGGTAAGATGCAATGGTTTCATCTTTATTCATCTTTAGAATTTCAAACTATCTTTGGAGAGTCTACAACTTGGCCATCTTCACCTTGGTGTCTCCTTCATAGATATTATTAATTTTATCCCGTATTTATTTATCTTATTCAAATTGGATTACCTTCACAATATATTCCTTTCATAGAACATATAGAATAACATTCATTGCCTTGAAGTTTTTTTCACTAACTTTCTTACATGTTACATCAGTTGGTAGAATAGGAGGATCACTACAACCATCTAAAAATTAATGCCAAATATCATGACATTAAGGAATAAAATATATATTCATCCTAATATTCCAAAATTTATAATTATATCCATTAAATAATGTATCCTTACTCCTAGAAAAACCCCCTTGAGATTGCAACTAACCATCCTTAGTTCTATAATATTCTTTAATATTTTTTACCTACTTCAAAGGACCAAGATAATATACCAAATTTCGGAATAAAAATTAGTTATATGGGGGAGTGAATTAGTCTTAAAAATATTTTTTTAAATTCCACTTAAGCATTCATGAACATTCATGCAATCATGTGGATCAAACAATGCATAAGCAATCAACTATACGAGCATGAAACATAATAACACATGATAACACAACTTATATGTGGGAAACCCTTAAAGGAATTAAAACACAATAATATATTAATATAACAAAAACACCAACTTTAGTTAATCACCCACTTCACATGGAGCACCAACTCAACTAGGCTTTAACAAGCATGAAATTGCAAGAAGGTACCAACCCCCTAGATGAATTATCAAAAACTTAGCCACCTAAAATATATCACATTAAAAATACATTTATTCTCATACAATAAATTATGATATCCTTCCTTATCTCTTGACACACATCTATCCATCTCAAATTGGCCTCTAGTCTTCTTCACTTAACTAGCCCTCTTCTTGATTTGATTAGGTCATATGAACTTGATTCTCATATGCATAAATTCTATCAAAATATCATAAAAAATCATGTATACTCATATATTTTTATATAATTCCATCTTATTCTCACCAATATGTTATCTTATTCACTTACACTCTTCTCACTCTAATAGGCCTATAAAACTTCCTAGTATTTATAAAGTCACTTACTCATATACTTATTAGTCATCAAAATATAATTTACATCTTATTTAAGCCATGAAATATATATTATGAAATATAATATACATGTATCAAATGTTATTTGAGTCCCTTTATGTCTGACCTGTCTCAATTAGGCCTTATCTCACCTTTAGGTCTGATAGAGCCCTGATCCCATTAGGTTTGTTATAAGACACATTAAACTTTATCTTCATTGGAACACTTATAAACTCCAAAAATAATAGTAATATATAATAAACAACTTAAATATATCCCTAATGACCTCATCTAGGATTCATAACACTTTTTATCTCAAACCACTACTTGGAGCACACCATTAGTACTATTCAATTTATGCATGTGCATACCCAAAATGTTTGACTTAAATAACTAAAGCATAAACATAAATTTTCCAAGAAACCATGGAAAAAAAATAATATATATGACCAAATTGACATAACCATATCTTTTAACTTCCCAACATAGGGTAAAAGTACTCAAACCCTTCTATACACCTAGCCCACTTAGAACTGTCAACTAGCCTCATAACATAGTGAAGGAAACATGATCTTAAACACTTGAGAAAATAATTAATATAAATAATTATACCTTTAAAATATTCTATAAAATATCTAGGTCATTATCAAGTATAAATATCATAAGGTCTAATGTCAAATATTGGTCTTGCAGAGTAATCTTTTGTCTTTAGTACACATAGTCAAACCTAAACTAGTCAACCCATTTTGGCTTCAACATTCCAATAACTTTAACCAATTTAAAATATTATACAAATAATTTATATTTAATTTAAGTAAAAAAAAAGTTATGTGAAATATATACATCAACTTAGGGAAAAGAGCCTCAAACTCATTACTGTAACTTGCTTACCCAAATCTACTAGTTTCCCTTAATACATAATCATGGTGGAAACAACTTCCAACACCTATGAGATCAATTTAAACAAATTTAAATGAATTTATATTATCTTATGATATCATTATGAAACTCTTATATATAAATATAACATGGTCATATGGTAATATTGTTCTTGCAGATTAATCTCATAACCTTACACCTTCATTATCTCATCTGCACTTGACATGTCAACTTATGAGCAGTATTTTCATCATATCCACTGACCACCAAAATTTCGATCCAAAATTATCATTTATTACAAGTATTTAAAAATTTATCCATGCCATTATATTAATCCCTAATCATCTTCTCACTTTTTCCTAGGTTTCTCCTTATTTTCAACATTAGGCCTTTTAGTGATTGGTTAACTTGTATGACTAGTTTAGAATAACCAAAATATAAAACCTAATAAAAAACTACCATTTACATAAAATAAAAGTCTCAATATTTATCCTCCATCCATTTATCAACTTTGACTTGGTCAAGTCTAACTGTTACATCAAATATCTAAGAAATAAGGCATTTCTTGTAGGGTCCACTCATTCACCTAATAAACCAATCACACCCAAAGGTGTCTATGAGAGTTTAATACAACATCTAATCACTTAAATATACATTCAAATCCATTATAATAATTTTATAACAAGATATATGATATCAATCCATTTTTAGGTTTCTTTAAGGGTTTAAACCATCTTCCAATCTTAATGATCATTCATAAATATTATCTCCTTATTATAGAAAACAATTCTTGGAAATTTGATCTAGGACCCTTACCCATATATGATGAATATACTAGGTTCCCATGTAGAGGTTACACATGCCAATGAATAATTGAAATTCCATCTCAACTTGTGAACCCTCTATTCTATGTACTCAAGAAACCTTAAAACACTTTTTATTTCCTTAACCTTCAAATTTTGACATAAAAGTTGGTCAACATACTTGAAACAACATGACATACCTCTAAAAACACTCACATATCCATAATTTTCTTGTAAATAGAAAATCATATCTTATTAGGCCAAGCTCTCTCTCTCTTTGCTCTTTAGGCTTTGCCCTGTAAGTCACATTAGGCCTTGAAACTGACCTTTAGGTCTCTTTCCATGTGTTTTCTACCTTATATACATGCTCATAAAACATATCACATACTCATAAAATGTCATAAAATATTCATATGTCTTGTCAATAGCTCATGTTACCTCATTAGGATAAGCAAGGTTCAGAGATGGTCTAGTTGCATACTAGGTTTGTATGTCTTACCCATGTAGGCTTACATTGAGACTCACATAAGTGATCCAAATCCTCATAATCATAATAAAAAACCTCATATAGCCTCTTATGCCTCTATACAATCATCTCACTAGGACACCAATTTTATACCTTCTCATAAGATCTCTTTATGTTATGATGAGTGTCATGACTAAGCTTCTCAAGTACTTAAAACTCAACAAATGACATTTAAACACTCCTTAGTGCTTAAAAAATTATCACATGCATTTTATGATCTTTAGATAATATAATACCTATATATATACCTGTCCATGCTCATTATGCACATGCTCATGATATGACTATGCTTCATAAGAACCTTGTAATCAAGGACTGGTACTCAAACATTATAACCTTTTGATAAACCTTGAAATAAATTTCATAATAATAATTATATTTCTTTAAAATTATCTATGAATATAAATATAATAAGTTGCATTTAAATTATATCTTGACACATGGCTTCCTTATAACATATCACTTCACCATGCATCTTTACCAAATGCACCTTGACATCAACTTTGACCTTCACATCAATGACAAAACTTATCAAAAAATATATCTATAATATACACTATGTGGAATTAATGTAGTAGAGCTACAAAGAATTTACATGTGGTACCAAGTTGTAAAAGATTATTAATTAATTTATTCTTAAAAGGTTTGTATAGACTCTATGTCCATGAGAAATGAATGGTCCACATTTAAAAATAAAAATATTTTAATTGGTCAATTATATAAGGTACATAAACATCCCTTCAAATCCACCAAATTGAAAATAACATGAAGAAAGCTATTAGAAGCCATCAAATGCATTTTAAGATATTCCTAATGATCAATACAATTCACTTTGAATTAATTTGACAATTAAAAAGTTTTATAGAACTAATTAATCTTCCCAATGGTCATCATTTCATAATCAAAGATATTTTACATTATAATATAAAAACAAAATCTTATGTGGACTATTTTTTTTTAAATAAGGAATAACAAGATGGTAGTTCTAAACTAATTTCTATTCACCTATGGTAGTTCCCAAAAATTCATGGATACCATTTTGAACTTCAAGTCATTATCTCACATTTTTACTCATTATTCAATAATTTAAAACAAAATTTATAGAGAGAATCCTATAAATGATGGATAAAACCCTAGTTTTTACGTTAGTCAACTTTTACATGATTTATTGGCTATGCTAGAACATTGGTTTGCACCTTGCTATAGTGAAACTTGAGATATTTCCATGTCTCAGCCTATTTTTTAATATATTAAAGTATTTTGTAGATAAAAGGATGGCATTATGTCAAATATACATGTAAATCACATATATTTCATATCAATAATGGCCTTCCAAGCCTAGTATAGGATATATGAGCCAAATGTTTTGTTTAACCAAGTCATGGCACTAGAATGGCTTAAAACACATAATATAAGATATTTATTGAAGGAATAGATTGATAATACATACCATTTGACCAAAAAATATGACATCAACAAAAAACCTATATAATTATTTAGATTGAGTGTGAGATTAGGTATGGTCATGATGAATCAATTGTTTGGAAAAACAATCAAATCTCATGTGTACAATGTCTAGGTACCTTTAATTTATATTATTATTGATGACAATCAGGTCCTTACACTAGGATAAGTTATATCTCTCACTATAATTCATATACTCATTTAGGTACCAAAAAAAGATGACTTTTTCTTGATGTCTTACCTAGTGGATTCTACATGTTCTAAAATTGAGTTTCCTTAATACCCCAAATGGAATACTAATTCATTCGATATAATTTATATGACCTTATCCAAGTTTCAAATTCACAATTTAAAACACCATATGGATGATAATTTCAATTATTTATTCCCACCAATCTATCAGGCCATCAATTAAAATCCCTTCACTCACATTTCATAAAATAGTATCAAGACCATTTCAAGCATTGGATCTTACTAATTGTATCCCACTTACATATTTCTTAGAGTAAAGTGTTTATTTCAAGCCCCATTATAACTACATTATTTTGTTCTAGAAAAACTCACTAAGAAAGAAATTGCTTATCAGATAGTCCATGTTATTGGGGTAGAATACAAGGACAATAAATAGCTGCCCTACCCTCATTTACCTATCATTATTGGAAGGAAAGACTATAATCAATTTACTAATTTATTTCAATCTTTCTCACACAAAAAATCTCATAATTTGGGTGATCATGATATGAGGAGATGGGATCCTAAGGAGAGAGTATGTTCTTATTTTAAGATTTTTAAAAGAAAAATTCCCTAATTATTATCATCATCACCCACATTTAGATGATTAAGTGTTCATTAATGCTAAAAATAATAAGGTAGTAGAACATAACATGAAAATATCAGGTGTTAGACCACCACCAAAGTCACCACTCAAGATATATTAGTAAACCATGGAAGAGGTCCAGTCACCTTTACCCGAGAGGAAGAAACACAATGGAATAGTCACATCCTTACAAAGAAAATTATATGTAAATTTCCCAACTCATAGGGGATAAAATAATCACCTCTTCCTCTAAAGGTAATTTTTATATTTTTATTGAAATTATTCATAGACCAAGTCCCATTTCTATTATCGATTTTTAACTATTGAATCTAGGGATGGTCAAATTCATGTTAGTATTCTCATATTTGATTTGGACATTGTTTATGATATTGTATAAAAATTAATTTGGTGCATATTATGACTAATAGTGATGTCTTTTAAGATTTACTATCCATTCTAGTTTTCCCTCCCACCTATATAATGAAAATAACATCAATTAATTCTCGTATTATTTCCCCTATTTATATTGTACCTACTTATACTATGATTTTTAATTTAGCACTTTATAATGTTCTATTGAAGAATGTACCTACAATTACTAATGTTTATACTAGGCTTAATACCTCCAAAACTAGTATTAGTATAGCTTGTATGGTTTTAATTGAACTTGATTCATCTCATTAGTGGCTAACATAATCCTCCTATGTTTTCATGTATACCAATTATAATATGGATGTGTGTACATCACCACCATTTTCATTAGAAAGTGTGTTTTGTTTGTCATTAGGATATTTAGCACCATTAATTGGTTCATCTATAGTTTATAATGATTAAATTACTATCTTACCTATCTCATCAAATGGAAATGAGAAGCTTGATGAATCCTAAGATGAAAATAAAAAAGGCAATAATATTATTTTTTACTCTTCCACCCTTGCATCCATTGAATGTCTTCACCCATTCCATCCTTCAATTTAATGTACCCTGATTACACCATTTACAATCCATTCATCATCTCCACCACTCCATATACCCTTTACCCCTCATACACTTTATATAATGTTGATATGCATTCATAAAGAGAATAATAGATTGAAAAACTACAAGTTTCTGAAGTAAAGAGATAAGATCAAGTGATTATTCATAAACCCCAAATGAAGGTTGAATTGGATAAGGCCATCATAACCTTAAAGAGGGTAACTAAAATAAAGGAAACCATGTCATGTTAAACTTAAATTTGGCATGAATATCAAGAGAAATGTTTTTATTTGACTAATAATAGAAATGCCAAAGGAAAACTACTCCATAAATAAACATAATAACATCCTTCATTTTTCTTATTTTCTAGTGAAGTGTTAGCCACCATGATCAAAGGGATGGAATGGGAGATTACAATACTTGGAACTTAGACCAAGGCCTCAATACCATATGTAATTTATTATTATGTATAATAATACCTTAGGTAATTGTATTTCATATTGATACAAAGTTTGGAATCAATAACACAAAATGATCCATGATTCAAAATATTAAACCATTTTTTATAACAATTACTCAAATAAGGCATAGGTTGTTAACTTTGAGAAAGGTAATTGAGGAAGTTTTTGGTCCAAATATGATTATTATGACCATTGAGGATTTAATTTTAGATTATATTTTTTTATCATGATGAGAGTTTCTCTACTAGACTGGGATAAAGAGATTGTTATTATAGGAGTGTGTAGGATAACAATAAAAGACAAGATTGTAGAACTGTTCCATAAGGCTATAATTAGAATCTTGATTTCCCAAGATATACATAATATTTTTGTGATAAAGATATTTGGTAATAATGTAGAAATTATCATGATGGATTTTAGGGATAGAGTTATGGAAGATAAAGATCATGGTAGTGACAAGGTAGCTAAGCTAGTATTTAATTCCAAGGAAAATATTGAAAGGGTATCTTCACTAAATAAAATACTAAAATATCAATTAAAAATGCATATAATATTGATAATGTGTACAAGGAAATTTCTTATAATTCTCCTTGTGTCACTAAAATGTATCAAAAATGAATTTAATGAACGTAAACTGAGGTTTGAAAAACCTCAGCCTTGACCTCAATCAATAACATATAATCCTATAGCTACTTCTAATCAGTAAGCAACCACTAGTTATCAAGTGAAACCTAGATAACCTATTACTAGAGTTCTAACTAAAGTGCATTTTAAAAATGAGACTAGTTAAAGGCTTTTAATTATAGTTATATGTAAAATGTTTTTTTGATAAGTTTACTAAATTGAATTTTAAGTATTTTTTAATGAATATTTTCATTGAATACCTATTGGTATGGCTTTGGGCACTTTGTAATTTATTTATCATTACTATTTTAGAGAGGTTGTAAACCCATCATTTATGCTAGGTGGGTATAATCCATATCAACATAATGCTTATAATATATATATTATCATGAAACCATTGGTATATATTTTATCCATACAATATTACCTTAAAAATATAACTCTATTATTTTTTATTAATGCAAAGATGATGATAAAAAAATTTAAAGGTTATGAGTATATTGATTTTCAATAGATAACATGAGTTAAGTTGTGTAAATAAATTAATGATAAATATATATTTATATTTGAGCCTATGTCTTGATATTTAGTTTTTAACTATGTGCAGGTCTAGGTCCTTCAAGTTCTTAAGTTAGTGGGACATGATGAGGCTATAAACTAACAATACTTGGAACTCATCAATTCCTAATGGAACTCAATTTTATGATTAAATAAATGAAAGCATTGAGGAACTCATTATTTCCCAATGGAATGTAATTAGTGAACCAATTATTTGAATCATTTCCAAGAAGTAATTCAATGTCTAAGAATTACCATTTCCCAAAATCAACTTCTAGAAGTTTATTAGGAACTAAGTTAGTTCCTGACAACTGGCATATCATTGACTCTTCAATAAAAAGTAATATAGTGTTTAAATTGAATTTTAAATGCTATATACCAATAAATGATACACCACCCATTATTAATGAGTTACATGCCAAATTATAAATTCATCTATGATTTTATAACCTTTTAGTTATAGTTTGAAATTTTGGTTATGCTATGGTCTAGGTGTTAATGGTTATAATAGATCTAGGTGATAATATTTATATAAATTTGGTTATTTTAAATTTAATAAATAATGTCCTTATTCTTGATATAGTTTAGATGATAATTTTTATAGTATATCTAAGTGATAATATTGATATATATTTTATCATATCATATTTAATAAATCATGTCCTTACTCAAGCAATATGAAACATAATTATTATAGCTTACTTGACATCAAATTTTTGAGATATTTGATTTTTTTTTAAAAATTACTTCAATAAAATCATAGTTTTTGTTTGAATTAAATGTAGCACATATGAGGTAGTCTTGGCTCAAATTTTTTTATGTATGTCACTTTATATTTATGAGAAATTATGTCACTTAAATTTTTAAGTGACCTCACAAATTTATTTTCTTTGCAATAAATTCGTTGAATGTGAAGAAATATTTGACTATGAAATCATTGGATTCTAGAGTGAAAATAGTTTAGATAGTGCGTAACTAAAAATAGTGTGAAAATGTGATATTATACTATTCTAAAATACAAAAATTATAGAATTCACACACAGTATTCTAAAAATCATTAAATCAAATCTCAATTGTTTTTCAAATTAAATATTGTGCATGGTACTCAGTATCTTTATGAATAATATTAAGTATGCCATTTCTAATTTACTTTGAATATATAGGGTATCTAGGTGCTAATCCTAATAGTTACCAAAGTGCAACTTTACCATATCATATTCATGCACTAGTTATAGAATCTAAGCTATACAATTCTTGAGTTTTATTTTCATTTTCTTATAATAAAAACATGAATAGCTAGTTTGTGATTTGGAGGTCTTAGATTTAGAGATTTATTGGATCCCAAATCATTGTTACATGTGCATCTTGTATTTTGAGTGAAAAACTATTGAAAATGCATGGAAATATTATTCTCCTTCTAAAACCTTATAATATTGCTCTTTCATATTAAAATGTTGTTATTTTATTCTTAATACTCTCACATTATTTTTTCCTTGAAATGTTGTGCTTTAAACACCATGATGGGTGTCTTTATTCCCTTGATTTAATCAACTTTCTATTGATGTTATATTCAACTAGGGGTGTGTCTAAAGTTATATGCAACAACAAGAATCTTAGTGATTTAGTAATTAATTTTAGGTATTTGTATTTTTGTTTTGTTTTAGGGGATCTTTAATTTCTTAAGGACTTCTTGGTTAAAACCTTATTAGAATCAAACTATGGAAATCAATTGGAAATAAACACACATTACAGAAATGAATTTGCTAGAAATAAACACACTTTGTAGAATTAAATTTGCTGGAAATAAACACACTTTGTAGAATTAAATTTTTTAGAAATAAACACACTTTGCATAATTAAATTTGCTGAAAATAAAAAAACTATTTAGAATGCTTGGAGAATGATTGCAAAGAAATGAGAATTTAATCTAGAACACCTGTAGGGACAAATCTCCAATAGATTTTAACTTAAAGAGTTGAAAGCATTTATAAATTTAACAAAGGTACCTATTTGATTTTGAAAATAAAATATAAATACCAACCAAAAATTAAGATCCTAGTTCTTGGAGGAGTGGGCCCTTGCTCCGCCTAGAAATAGGATTGAACAACTTAATTCTCTCTCAAAATAGAAATGGTTATTTTATTGATAAAATGTTCTATATTACAAAAATATACTAATCTATCCTTATCCCTCTATTCTTCAATTATTATCACTATTCCTATATTCTTCAGGTCTGTCCATATACTCTTATTCTTGTGGTTCAATGATGGCTATAACTATTTTACAAATACGATGGAACTAAATCGTGCCCAGAATAGATGTTGAATTTGAATGTGGCTAGATGTCCAACTGTGTGATAAGTGTCTTGGATCTGCAAGTATGGAAATCAAAAGTCTGCTCCTGATTAATGGGATCATTGATTTGATAGATCATCAGCTGTTTGGAATAGATCTTTATTAGTTTTGTAACATTAGAAGAGTTCTAAAACTAAAGGAAATCATTCCATGTCTAACTGTGAAAGTTTTGGAGCTCATCTGTAGGAGTACTGGAACTAATTTACATAATTTTAGAACTAAATATAGAGTTTCGTAACTAAGTCCAAAAATGTGATAGAACTTGTAATAGTGTGGTGGAGTTCTAGAACTAAGCTGTATTGATTCCAATGCTTCAAAAAACATGCAATCTACTTCATATTTTTTTCAGCCTGATGATAACCTTTTTATTACAAAACTTGAATTTTCCAAAACACTTTTTAGGAATTACAAAGCTTTTAAATGTTAGAATCACAATCAACAAAACATGGACAATTACGTCCTAACTCATATCAGATCAAAATAAAAGTAAAAAAATGTAGTCAAACTTAATAAAAAGAGAGACTAAGATGAGGTCATTTATTGTACATTTAACAAGCATATCTTGGCCTCATCACACCATAACCAAGAGAATTAAATAATAATAATTCAAATTTATCAATTACTTGTAGTGAATTGAAGAGATTACATATCTAAGTTTAATAAAAAAATAATGGTATAATAGGAGGATGTCTTAAACTTAGGAATTCCAAAAAAACATTACCTAAATTATATAATCATGGCATCTATCCATTTAAAGAATAAGTCATATTTAAATAAGGATATGATGACCATAATCAAAAAATTGAACAATGAAATTGATCTAGAATAGTGACATACATTCTATACAATAAATTGACACTAATTTCAAATATATAATTAAACAAAAGATGAATTTTAATACATTTATAAAATGAATTTAGGTGTTTAATGATAATTAGCTTGAAGTTAAAATGAATGAAATAAAAAAATACATTAAGGTTAAAAGAAAAGGAAGTAATATCCCCCAAAAATGTTTAGGTGGTCACTCCTTCAAAAAAAATTAGGTGTTATTTTCATGGGGATTACTCTTTCAAGAAAAAGGAATTAATATCCCTAAAAAAATTAATGGTTGAGTGCTCAAGAGAGCCAAACACCTTGTTAAAATAATATCTTAGTTGTATAATGAATATGGACTAGGATGAGATGCAAGCCTCCTTCATTTTTAGTTTATATCCTTTAAAGGCACATGGATGGGGAGTAGCCTCTAGAGAAATTTAGAAAATATAAATGAAAAATAGAAGAATAAAAATGGCATGTTGATAATGATAGTATTAATAATTGGAAAATATTACAAAGTCATAAAATTTCAATACAAAACATTAAAAACCTCAATTTTTCATGTAAGGAGGAGGTTTAACATTAAAAATAATTAAAATTTTACTCCTTCAACACATTGTATTACATGATAAAACATTCTAGTAAGAAGGGTTTCATCGAATATATATTTTATTTTCAATCATGTTCTCAAGAAATAACTCAATCCAAAAATTGGACATGAACTAACAAATATGTCTTTTTAAAAGGAAGGCTCATATATATATATGGTACCAACCTATAGAATAAGTTTATATATAACATTAAAGTATGTGGCAGTCTTAGGAAGGAAATAACTTATGTTGAAATGTTTTACAATGTGAGATATGTGTTGAAGGAAATAGATAGTTTGATTTATATAATTATTTATTTATTCAATATAAATTAATTTTTACTATTATTCTCCCCAAAAAACCTAAGGTTAGAATTCAAGATGACTGAAACCCTTCTTAAAATAATAAATCAGTTTTAGAATAAAATTATGGATTGGGATGAGATACAAGTGTCCTTTGGTATTAATGCATGTCCCTTCATGGCACATGGATCATGAGAATCCTGATTAGAAAATTTTTAAATATGGAAGGAAAAAATAGAATTAAGTAAAATGGAAAATAGGATGAGTCCTAACAATGTTGTTATGGGTAATGGTTCTTATTTATTTTTTAACATATCAATGACACACTATTTGCACTTGGTTGGATTCATTTTTTTTTATGAAATTTAGTTTGATATAACAAAAAAATAATTCAAGAAAACATATATATACTTTTAGTTATAGTGTAAATAGTATAGGTAACATTATTTATACTAGTATCCTTGCCATGATTCTCACTTAGAGTGGGGAATTGTCCTCTCTAAAATTGAATCACATGAATATCAGGATTTAATTAGTGCATATAGAATGAGTACTAACAATGCTTTTACTATGAATAATGTTAGCGTTTATTTTTAAACATGTCAATGACACACTATTTTCATTTGGTTGGATTCATTTTTAGTAGAAAACCTAGTATAATAGAACAATAGAGTAATTTAAGATAACATGTAATTTTTTTTTATAGTTTAAATAAGATGATTAAAATTATTTATACTCATATCGATCCCATGTTTCTCATTTAGAATGGGTAATTTCCCACTCTAATATTCACATGAATGTTAATATTTACTTACTACATATAAAGAGAGTTAACCATGATGTTATTCTAGTTAATGGTTCTCATTTGTTTTATAGCATGCCAATGACACACTATTTGCACTTGGTTGGATCAATTTTTATTAAAAAGCCTATTTTTATAAAACAACAAAGTAGTTTAAGATAACATGTAAATTATTTTAGTTATAGTGAAAATAAGATGATTAGCATTGTTTCTACAAGTATCCCTACCATGGTTCTGATTTAGATTGAGCAATCACCCACTCTAAGATTCACATGAATCTTAGGATTTATTTAGTGTATATAGGGTGAGTGATAACTTGTTATTACTCTAGTACATGAATCTCATTTTTTTAACATGTCAATGAAACTTTGTTTTCATTTGGTTGGATTAATTTTTGGTAGAAAACCTAGTCTAATAGAATAACAAATTCACTCAAGATAATAGTAAAAATTTTAGATTATAGTACAAATAATATAGTAACATTGTTTCTACTAGTGTCCCTATGAAGGTTCTCATTTAATGTGGTTAGTTACCCACTCTAATATTCACATGACCATTAGGATTTAATTCATGCATATAACATGATTTTTAAACATGGCATTACTATGGGAAATGGTTCTCATTTGTTCTTAAACATGTCAATGACACACTATTTACACTTATGTGGATTCATTTTTTGTAGAAAACCTATCCTGATAGAACATAAAATTAATTCAATATTACATGTAAAGCTTTTAAGTTATATTAAAAATAGGATGAGTAGCATTGTTTATAATATTATCCCTACCATGGTTCTCACTTAGAGTAGGAAAAAATACTCTAAGATTCACATTAGTCAACATTTACTTAGTGCATATGGAGTGAATGCTAACCATGTTTTTATTAAAGGTAAAATTAGGTTTTATTGGGAAACTACCCATACAAAATAAAATTAGGATTGATCAAAGATCATATTAAAAATTAGAGTCTTATATGAGTAAGAGAAAGGAAAAAGAATTGCCATAAATATTAAAAATATAACAAATAAAAAGTATAATAACATCCATAGGAGAAAATCAAAAGGATTTAAATAAATTTAACAATTATTGCTCTTCCAGTCCTCACAAGCCTTGGTCCATTATTCAATCCTAATCTTGGACTTCATGCCTAGGATCTTAGTATATTTACATCCTCTTCTTTCATGTGAATTCCTTTATGATTATTATTAGGTATATTCTCTTTAGTGTCCTTTTTATTAGTAATTAAAATCATAGACATGCCCTCCATTATTTGCATGACATTCTTGATAGGTGTTGGAACACAACAATGTACTAAGGGGGATGAATCAATAAATTGATTAAATTATCCCTTTTAATACTTTTAATGATGATTAAAACATATTTTTAGAGATCACACACAAAAAAATATGCATAACACCCAATGTTCATGGAAAACCCAATATGGGAATAACCATGGTGAGAAATAGCTATTATAATCTACTGTTCTAATCCATCCTCATAATCAAAACCTCACTGGTTAAAACATTTAGGGGCACCACTCCTAAGGAGACACTAATATCCTAATTTAAGATCACTTACTCTAAAGAAGCACTAACTCCCCAACTTAGAAACAACTAACTTATCTCATGGAACCCACCAATCAGATCTATATTCAAAATATGGAGTTACAATTTTAGATTATAATATTGATTCATAAATGAATCCAATTCCAATTCTCTATTATAGGTCTGGTATGTAACTTATCATTCTATTCACATTTCTCTCTTCTCTTCTCTTCCTCTTTGCCCCTCTATCTCTATCTCTATATTTCTCTATTCAACACACTTCATCAATCTCTTTGTCTCTACCTCTATCTTAATTAAACTATGTTCAATAGTAATAAAATCCTTTACTATATCCTACATGACATTATATATATATATATATATATATATATATATATATATATATATATATAAGCATTGTATCTAGGTCTCATATCTTCTTTGTGTTCACACTTGGTCTGTAACACATTAGACTTCATCCTTGGGCTCACTTCAATCGACAAGTTTCTTGATTCTTAAATTAATTATCCACCACCATAATTATTTATATTATTACTATATTTATCATCTATTGGGCTCTAATTTTGATGAACATGCCATATTACACAATTTATATTGATCATTTTGATCTATATCAATTTTTGTATTGTATAATGCATCTTTCTTACATGGTCCTCTACTTGACCATTGTGATGAACAAATATTTAAATAATGACCATTGAGCTTAATTTTTTTTCCATTATTAGATGATCCTCATTTAATTTTATCAACATTAAACTATGTCTTCTAGATCAAGTTCTGATAAGCTCAAGCACTCCATTGGATCCTTGTACACTTATGGGCTTTAATGTTTCAACTTTAAAATGCATCCATTAGATATTTTGATATGATCTACCATGTGTTATAATATATTTAAAGTAGCAAAAAAATTATCTCTAATTTTTATTAAACATCAAGCTCTTAATCTCATCTCACTACTTCCTAAGTCTTTCAAACATATATGCTCCATTGATCTCACCAAAGTAGATTAGTATTTAACTCACCTCTATGTCATTAAACATTGATCACTTGATATAATTGAGTCCACTTTCTCTATTATATCTTCACTGCATGATCACCTACTTAAAATTGATCCTTAGAAGAAACTTAATCTTTATATCTAACAAGTTCTCATGAGTGTTGTAGAATAATTTCCTACTCTACGTCGTATTCAATTATTTTTAGTCAAGCACTACAATTTTGTCACTTCGGGTGAAGCCGCAGAGTTTTGGAGCAGAGGATAGGTTCATTTTGCCTAAGTGTCAAAGCATAGTGGAAGTTTCCAAGTGTCATCCTCAGAGTGTGGTCCCTTTTTACCTTTTGTTTCTTTTCATTTCAATTTTGGCCTAAGTATTAGATTCTAGTGGAAGCGACCATGTGTCAGCCTCTGAGAGACGAAGATGGATAGATAGTGACTTTCAAGGACCTCTTTGTAACTTTTTAGATAACCACAGATCGTGCCATGTACCTAGTAGTAGGTAAACAAAATGCACCACATGTTAGCATCTGCATATCATAAGAGGCACTTGTGTTTTCTATTTTGATAGACTTTCGATGACCTGAGTGACAGAGAGAGTGGAAAGCACCATGTGGATATTACGGAGGCCCTAAATTTCCTTTTGAAGAAGAAGTGGAAGCCACCACGTGTCAACTGCCAAGAGCCTTTGATTCAATACCTGGGTCCATGCTTTCCATTTAGCACATAAAGGCATCATTCATTTTGCTAAGTATCAAAGTGCATCGGAGGCTGCCAAGTGTCACCTTCTAGGTCCCTCTCTACTCCATCCCCAAAAAGTGGAGGGTGCCACATAAACCTAGAAGGAGAAGCAAAAGATGCCAAATATCTTCCTAAAAGTCGTGGAAGCCTCCACACATCATTGCCTGAGAGATCATCTTTGAGTGCCATCACTGAATAAAGATTGTGGTGGGCCTCAGGAGTTACTTCAAAATCCATGGAAGCTGCCAGGTGTCACCATCCATAAGAGCCTATTATGAGTCCCAAATAAAACTACAGCACAACCAAGGAAAGTGAGAGGGCCACGTGTCTTTGATGAACCTAATGGAGACCACCAAATGTCATTTTCTAATGCCTAGATGATTTTTAGAAAATTGACTAAGTGTCTTCTCCCATTTCAAACATAACAGGGTGTTCTGTGTACCTGTTATTGCAAAGTGAAATGGAGGGAAAATTAGCTGGAATTAATTCAAGTAGATGGAACAGTTCATTTGGTAGATTTTTGCATCCCCCTAAAACATTGAAGGCACCATCTATTTGTCCCCTATGAGCAAAGTATGGAGAAGATTATGTGGGAAAGGGGATGACGAAAGGAGTGATCCAAGGCTATATAAGCAAGATTTAAAAATCTAAAAAAATGGGGAGGGAATTCCCATAGTTTTAGACTTTCTGAGGTTTGTGACCAATAATATCATTTTCTCTTGTCTCAATTTTATTGAGTTGTAAGGTTGATATAATCGTTCATGTTTCTATGCCCTTTATGTGGCCGAATGAATAAAGTAAATTTGAGATCCATGCCTTGGTTGGTGTTGTCTATGTCATTTGCAAAGTATTCTATACTGTAGATTTTATCGTGTTTTGATTGGAAATGTTATTTTCTTTTGTCTCATTTTCTAGAGACTGAAGTTCTACATAACTATGCATGACTTCTGCACCTCTTATGTGATTGGAGGATTCTACTAAGAAGATAAAACACTATGCCTTTGTTGACAATTCCTTTATCTTAGCAAAAGACTCCTGTGTTCTGAGCCTTCTATTTCTGTTATTCCAATCTTTTACATTGATCATGCACTCATTTTCTCTTAAATGTAATATAATCCTATAATCATCACTTTGTGCTAAGGTTAGGATTAGGATTATGCTCAGGCACATCGCCATAGATAGGTTTTAATTCCTACATTTTGTGTTTCTATTAATCTCCTATCCCTTTTCCCCAACACCTATAAACAAAAGAGACCAGCTTCTTTAAAACTTGGAGGTTGTTTCAAGCCGCATCATCCCACAGCTTGAAACTTCCCATTGTTCATTAGCTAGGATCTAACACAATTTTATGCCATCAACAATTTCTGGCATGCCCGGTGGGACCAATCTTTCAAAGAGTTGAAGAATTTTGGTGTATTCTTTAGCCAATCTGCCTTTGGAGGTTTTTATCGACACCAACAACAACTCTGAGTCATTAGCCAATCAAGCAGTGTCATCAAGAAATCCCTTTGGTATGTATAACTCTATAACTCATAGCTATGAGTCTTATTCTCCTTATATATTTAATCAAGAACACAATTCTCCTAGAACTATGTCAAGTAATAAGGATGCACATGGCCATGAACTATACCAGTTTTATGCCTAGCCTAATCTCATTTTTACCTTCAAGAAAGCATTTATGGGATTTAAAAAATATGTGTTAGATCTTGACAACAGAAGGGGATATGGCCAAGAGATTCCTTTTCATATCATCTATCAAGTAAGGGAAGCAATAGATCTTATTAAAAGTGAGTGGGATCCCATTGAAAGGGTAAATTGGTAAGAACTTACATATGAGATGTTAGAAGTGTGTGGATTGATTACGTTCCTAGAAGAGAGGCTAAGTGTTCATGAGAAGCAGCCTTACCAAGTCTACCAAACTTCATATCCACCACCACAAATTCCATATTAGACATATGCCACCCCTATTCATGAGCAGGGTCAAACCCATCAAGATCACTTCCCCAATAATGTAGAACTTATAATAGCAGTAAGGGAAGAGGATCCCAAATTCTCACTTTCCCCTCAAGTCCCTTATGCCCCTACTCAAGAAGCTTCTTGTTTTCCATCCCAGCCTTCTTCTTCATCCCCTTTTAAAGAAGAATATATTTTGAAGGAGGTAATTGAGTATGCAGAAGAATATGCTCAATTCATGGCTAGTCAAGAGGATTCCATAAGTATAGATGAGGAAGAAATCACCATATATTCCACTTTTGATGAGCAAGAGGATAAGCCACAAGCTTTTTCTTTCACTTTAGATGAGGAGGAGATCATTTCTAACTTTTTCCTTACTTTGCAAGAAGATACAGAGGAACATGGATACTCCCTTGACCAAGTCATTGAGACAAATGAAACTATCCTACAAGAAGGCTATGGATTGGCCAAGTATGGAGAAGACAACATCAAGACTCAGCTGAATATGCAGAAGGAATGCCAATTTTTAGATTCATCCTTTCAAGAGGATGAAATCATCAAAGAGCATATTGATGCAATAAAGCTAGAATCTGAAGAAGATGAGCTAAAAGAAAATGGATATCAAAAGGCATAGAGTGAAGAACCAATAGCCAAAAATTCTTGATGACACTCGACAACATGAAGAACCAGTATTTAATGGGCATTCAAAGACAAGATGAGTTCATAGGTGTCAAATACACATTTTGCTCAAACTCGTTCGAGTGTAGGAAAATTCATGTGGCTAGTGCAGAGGACATCCCATCAAAGGTATACCCATTGCAATCACTGGTATGGCAACACAAGTTGTCTTATCATAAAGAAGATGTTGGAAAGTTCATTTTTGATCCTGAAAGAAAATAAGGATTTGTAATGAATGTACTTAGGTAGTTTCCATTCCCACATTGCTTTGTTTTGTTTTTTGCTTTCCTACTTTTCTTTTAAAATAAGAATTTTAAACACAGAATCAACGTCTTAGAATCTTTAAATTCTTTAAATTTTGCCACAATAAATGCTTCCCCAAATCTTTTGAAATCTCTAAGGTACCTTGCACCACATAATGTGTCTGCCTCACTGTTTCTCAAAGATTGAGTAGGATTTGCTAATGGTTGCCTTAATTTAATGTTATTTGGGACTTGATAGGCCCATAAATATCCCTTATCAAATTTTAAAGTTTACAAACTCTCAAGCATTCTTGTGAAAATATCTTGCTCATTGTGATTGTGGTGCCTAGTGAAATTTTTTGCAGCAAACATGTTTTTATCTTGCAAAAGGTTCATACCAAGTTATTATACAAGAGATTTAGAGATGGTAGGAACATCAAAAACACCTAAGAAGAGAAGAAGGGTGTAGTTCCAATTGGACTCAAAAGAGGAAGAAGAGCCTTCACAGTGCCCAGTGAAAAGCACTACAACATCTCCTTAGGTAGGAATTACTCCCCCTCCTCCCTCTCAATCCATTCCTCACCCTACCAGTGTGGTTCCTCCACCCAGCCAAATGACACCTCCCACCACTACTGTCATTCCCATTTCACAATTCACCTCATCCTTGATGCCTCATGCCTTAACATTACCCTATTTTTCCCCTTCCATTCCTATAAATATGCCCCTATAACTCACCCCTACACAACCAATGGCTCTCCAATACGGCTTGCCATAAGGATTTCCCTTTGTAGGGGGACATATTGCATCCCATTCCTTATTCTAAATGTAGGCTAATGCCGCAAGGAAGGCAAGAGAAGCCCGATTGGAGAAGAAGAGGAGTAAAGAGAATAAAGCACCAATGGTTCCACATTTTAGGTCATAATTTGACCCCATCCAATAGTAGTTGATGGTGACCCATTTGTTGCCCAACGTTGCCAAGCTGAGTGAACAAATGTGGCTAGAAGACTACACCATGAACGCAGTGGCCATCGACATGTCCCTATTCAGGCCTCAAGATAAAGTTGAGCTCATGACTAAATCCACTTCTGTGGTCATAGAATATTATTTGAGGATATCAAGGAGACTACAAAAGATGGAGGCCAACCTGGCCATAGAAAAGGCAAACTATAGTAGTTTAGCTAAACAAATAAACTAGAAGGCCAATTAGATAGCTAGTCTATAGATATAGTTGTAAGATATTGTTTCCCTCCAGACTCAATGGGCAATTCAAGCCCAAAATGATTCATTAAAGATAGATCTTACGCTTGTAAAGGATGTAGCAATAGCTCTAAGATAGGAAAATGAAACACTACAGGGTAGAGTCAAAGGACTCCAACTGTAGGTTACCTAATCACAACAAAGGTTGCTAGAAGAATAGAATAAGGCTGTAACTTTTCAAGCCCAGCTCTAGGCAGAGTAGCAGTGGACCACGCAACTAGAAATTGAGATGGCCAATAGGCTGAGATATATCAGAGTGGTGCAGCTAGTAAAGGGCCTTTATGAGTTAGTGTGGGAGAGAATCTCTTTAGAGATTCTCTAACTCAGGCTAGTTTTCACCTTCTTCCTCAAAGCACAGTAGTTATGTGAGAGGGTTGAGAATCTAGTACAGAACACTCTGGCCATGATCCCTAGAAGAGTCATAGACTCTCATTCTTTACTAGAGAATCTCTATAGCTCAAAGGATGCAACATTGGTAGCTATGGGGATTCCTGACAAAATGGTCACCGTGAAATGGGTCAACAAGGAGCTTAGTCATAATGCCACAGCCAATATTATAGAAGTTATCTTAATGTCGTCAAAGAAGGCATTAGTGAAATGAGGAAACACATTTAAGATCTGGTGTGACTAGGCCTTCCTTCCCCATTTCTAGATGCGAGGATAGTGTTAATGGTGGACCAAATCCAACCATTGATGCTGGCCAGGCAAAGGGATCAAATAATTTTTCAGAGCTTGTGGGATGATTCTCCAACCTCTGAGGTCAAAACTATTATAATTCCTATTTTATAGCTAGAATCCAAGCTGAATGCCACTACCCAGGTCCTAGAAACCTTCTCTCACAAGGATCTCATTAGCTTGGATTTGGATTTTGATGAGTTGTAGAACAAGCAAGGATTATCTGACCATGAGTGGTCTATCTTCCAAACAGCTCTTTTGAAGCTATAAATTTTGAAATTTTGATCGAGTAAGAGTTGGGTTCTTTTTGAGTGGCCTCAAAAGCCTTGATGGTCACCAATAACTATAGAGTAATTTCCTACTCTATGTCATATTCAATTATTTTTAGTCGAGCACTACAATTTTGGCACTTTGGGTGAAGCCATAGAGTTTTGGAGGAGAGGACGGGTTTGTTTTGCCTAAGTGTCAAAGTAGAGTGGAAGCTACCAAGTTTCATCCTAAGAGTGTGGTCCCTTTTTAAATTTTATTTCTTTTTATTTCAATTTTGGCATAAGTATTGGATTCAATCGGATGTGACCATGTGTCAACCTCTGGGAGATGAAGATGGATAGCTGGTGACTTCCAAGGACCTCTTTGTAACTTTTTAGAGAACCACATATCATGCTATATACTTAGTAGTAGTTAAACAGAATGCACCATGTGTTAGAATTCGCATATCATAAGAGGCACCCATGTTTTCTATTTTGATAAAGACTTCTGATGAGCTGAGCAATAGAGAGAGCAGAAAGCACTAGGTGGTAATTGTGGAGGCCCTGAATTACCTTTTGAAGAAGTAGTAGAAGCCACCACATGTCAACTACTAAGAGCCTTTATTTTAATACCTAGGTCCATGATTTCCATTCATCTAATAAAGGCATCATTCATTTCTCTAAGTATCAAAGTGCAGTGCAGGCTGCCAAGTGTCACCTTCTGGGTCCCTCTCTACTCCATCCCCAAAAAGTGGAGGGCGCCACATAAACCTAGAAGGAGAAGTGGAAGATGCCACGTATCTTATTAGAAGCCACAGAAGATTCCAACCATCATCACCCAGGAGATCATCTTTGAGTGTCATCACTGAATAAAGATTGTGGTGGGCCTTAGGATATACTTCAAAATCCATGGAAGCTGTTAGGTGTTGCCATCCATAAGAGCCTGTTATGAGTCTGAATAAAACTACAACATAGCCAAGGAAAGGGAGAGGGCCATGTGTCTTTGATGAACCTAGTAGAGAGTTTCAAATGTCATTTTCTAATGCCTAGATTATTTTTAGAAAATTGACTAAGTGTCCTCTCCCATTTCGAACATAACAAGGTGTTTCGTGTACCCATTACTACAAAGTGAAATGGAGGGAAAATCAGCTAGAATTAATTCAAGTAGATGGAACAGTTCATCTGGTAGATTTTTAGATCCCCCCATAGCATTGAAGGCACCATCTATTTGTCTCCTATGAGCAAAGGACGGAGAAGATTACATGGGAAAGGGGATGATGAAAGGAGTGATCGAAGGCTATATAAGCAAGATAGTAAAATCTAAAAAAATGGGGAGGGAATTCTCATAGTTTTAGACTTTTTGAGGTTTGTGACCAATAATATCATTTGCTCTTGTCTCAATTTTATTGAGTTGTGAGGTTGATATAATCGTGCATGTTTCTATGCCCTTTATGTGGCTGAATGAATTAAAGAAATTTGAGCTCCATGCCTTGGTTGGTGTTGTCTGTGTCATTTGCAAAGTAGTCTATACTATATATTTTCTAGTGTTGTGATTGGAAATGTTATTTGATTTTGTCTCATTTTGTAGAGTCTAAAGTTCTACATAACTGTGCGTGACTTTTGCACCTCTTATGTGATTGGAGGATTTTACTAAGAAGATAGATCACTATGCCTTTGTTAACAATTCCTGTATCTCAGCAAAAGACTCCCCTATTGTGAGCCTTCTATTTCTATTATTCCAATCTTTTACATTGATCATGCACTTGTCTGCTCTTAAATGTAATAAAATCCTATAATAATCACTTTGTGCTCAGGTTAGGATTAGGATTATGCTCAGGCGCATCGCCATAGATAGGTTTTAATTCCTATATTTTGCATTTCTGTTAATCTCCTATCCCTTTTCCCTAACACCTATAAATAGAAGAGACTAGCTTCTTTAAAACTTGGAGGTTGTTTCAAGCCACATCATCCCATAGCTTGAAACTTCCCATTGTTGATTGGCTAGGATCTAGCCCAATTTTAGGGCATCAACAAGTGTGACACTTGAAATCCTCACATGCCTTTTACACATTTGCTATCATTTCTATCTATTGTGACACTTAGGATTATTCTGTTAATCATTGGATTTTTAACTTTAAACCACTCCATATATTTACTATGCAAGCTCCATGATTGTGACACTTGTCACTGGCATGTTTAGTCACAGGTACCTTTGACAAATTGACTTTTATACACTTCATTGGATCTTTAATGTACGATTAACTGCTAACCATTAATCAAGCTAAGAAAAATATTATGTCTAAAATTTTGTAAATATTAAGGTCTTTGATCAATGTTCAAGCTAGTAATTTCTAGGTAGAAGGGGTTGATGCACAATGATAAAAAGTATTTAAGATATAACATAAGTAAATAGTTCTTATCTATATCTAGCCAACCTAAAAATAGAACATGCATATGAACTCCATGGCTTAAACCCTTAGGTTTTAATTGAGAAACCTTATAATGTCTAAAATCTAAAATAAATTATTTTTGAGCTCATTTCTCTTAATCTGAAATTATGGACCATATATCTAAGATGCACTCAAAAAACACATAACAGATCTTCAATCAATTACTTTTAAATCCTCCAAAAATGGTCTCTATAAAATAATGACAACTTTGCGCTATACAACTATAAAACATGTTATTCTATCTAATCTCATGCCAATAATATCCCTTTTTACATTAATAATAATCATATTGCCAACAATCTCCCCTTTTGGCATTGATGGCAAAATAAATGCTCTAATCTTATAATACTCTACTCCTCTAGCATTGCTTCGATTGGCTTCTAATTAACTCGAGTTAAAACTATTCATACCAAACTTTATCTCCCTTAGGCAATGGACCATTTGCCAAAACTCAAGTTAGACACATGCTCTAATCTTTCAAACTTTTATAGAGAGTATTTGCACTTGTTCTCTTCCTTTGATATCAATAGCAAAGGGACTCCAACTTTCTCATAGTTTATCCAAATTTTTCTCCCCTTTATCATATAAAGGAGTTCATCCAATAATATGCAACCATCAATTTATTATAAATTTGAAAAAATATGCATACCTGAGTTTCCTTTTCTCTCTTCTTTGAAGGATTAACAAGATTTTTATGATACTCCCCTTAGACTCATGTCCTATCACTAAGATCTAGTGATGTGATTTAGGAGTCACCACTCCTATTTTCTATCTTAGATACTCAAATTATTCTTGATGAATATGTCTACAACTTGATGCTAAGTTAGAACATACTCCATTGTGAGCTCTTGATCTATAACTTTTTATCTTAATAAGTGATACTTGATATGTGGTTAGTTATGGAATGTATCACTAGATTCTTTGATATGATCATAACACTTAAATTGTCATAAAGAATATATATAGGTGATTTTTATTCTACCTTGATGTATTTGAGTGTTCAATTCATCCACAAGACTTGAGTGCAACATGAGACTACTACTTCATACTCTACTTATGATGTAGATAGAGTAACTAACTCTTTCTTTTTGTTTAGCCATGAAACTAGTTTGTTTCTAACTAAAAATCCACCACCACTAGTGATTATTCTATCATCCACATTTCCTACCCAATCAACATCTATATATGTTATCAAAGTGAAATATTCATCTTTATGATACCATAGGTCATAGTCAATATTACTCTTGATATATCTAAAGATCCTTTTCACTACATTGACATGTGATTCTTTAGGAGCAACTTCAAATATTTCAACCATGCACATTGATTACATGATATCTAGTCTTAAGTAGTTAGGTATAATAAGATACCTATCATTGATCTATAAAATGTCTGATTTGCATCAAGGGACTCATCCTTTTTTCTCAACTTGCATCTAGTTATCATGGGAGTAATTATTGGTTTGTTGTCTTCCATCCCAAACTCCTTGATCATTTCGTTAACATACTTGGTTCTATATATAAATATCCCTTCATCATTTTATGCTATTTATAGACCTAGGAAGAAAGAAAGTTTTCCAAGAATATACATATCAAACTCATTTTTCCTTTGATTATAAAATTATTTTCACATTCTATTGTTGATGCCACCAAAAATGATATCATCTGCATAAACAATAACAATCAACATATGTTCACCTTCTGATTTGAAGTACATATTACTATTTGCACATCCGTTATTGAATCCTTATTATTATAGGTACTAGTCTAATACTAAATACCATGCACTCAATGCCTATTTTAGACCATACAAGTCCTTGTTCAGTCTACACACATAATTTTAATCCTTTGATAGAAAAAATATTTAGGTTGTTCTATGTAGACTTCCTCTTATAGGTTCTCATTCAAGATAGTAGACTTCGCATCCATTTGATAGACTTTGAACTTCTTATTAAAAAATAATGCTAGAAACATTTTTATGGCTTCCAATCTAGCAACTGGAGAAGATGTTTCCTTAAAATCAATGCCTTCAACTTTTCAATATCCTTTACACACCAATCTTGCCTTATTCCTTATAATAGTTCCATCCTCATTGAGCTTGTTTCTAAAGACCCATTTTGTACCTATTACATTCTTATTTTAAGATCTTAGAACTAATTCCCAAATTTTATTCTTTTCAATTTGGCTTAGTTCTTCTTTCATGGATTTAACCCAATTCTCATCCTTGTTAGCTTCAACATAGATCTTAGGCTCAATTTTAGATATTTGAGCAAAACTTACTTGTTCTTTGTTCATTGTAACTCTTCTCCTTGTTTAAGCTCCATCATTTTTATTATAAATGATTTGCTCTATAGGATTATCCTTTTGAACAAATATTTCAAGTGACTTTTCATTTACTTCCTCATGCTCTTCATTATTTTCTTCCTCTTCATACTCAATTTCTTCATTATAGATTTCTCTGTTAGGTTTAACATGTTTCAAGCCTTCTTCAACTTTGACATTGATTATCTCTACAATCTTGTCTAGTTTTTTATTTTAACATATGTAGGCTTTGATTTGGGTGGAATAACCAATAAATATTTTTGCATCACATCTTGATTCATATCTTCCCAAGTTTTCTTCTTTTCTCCTAATGTAACATTTGCTACCAAACACTTTGAGATAATTCATAGAGGAAGGTTTTTCGTACCACAGTTTATAGGGATTTTTATAAATATTTACCCTAAAATAAACTCTATCAAAGATATATACTAATGTTTTTACTACTTCTTTCCATTATCCATCAGTTAAATTTTCCTCCTTTAACATTTTTATGGCCATTTCGTTGACTATCATGTTCTTTCTCTTAACGAATCCATTATACTATGGAGTCCTTACTATAGATTAATGCATTTTGATTTCATGCTTATCATAGTATTATATGAACTCATTTGAGGTGAGTTATCCACTTCTATCACATCTTAAGCATTTAATTTTGTGTCCAATCTCATTCTCTACCATGGCCCTAAATATCTTGAATCTTTTAAATGTCTAAGACTTATCCTTCAAAATGGTTACCCGTGTCATTCTTCAGTAACAATATAAAAATAACATGAATTATCTCTCTCCTTTAGATCCTCTTGTCTTAGTAGGACCGTAAATATTAGTATGAATTAATTCTAGAGGTTTTGTAGTTTTATACTCCTCTATTTGAAATTTAACCCTTGTTTGATTACCTTGTTGACATTCCTTGCAAGTAGTGTCTGTAGGTTTGGTTATCTTAGGCATGTGTCTCACACACTTGTTTAAACATACCTTTACCAGGTTAAAAAAATTGACATGGCCCATTATTCTATGACATAACTATGTCTCATTAATATTTCCTATCAGATAGCTATTTCCATTAACTTCACTAAGATTATAGATATTGCTTTCAGTTCTCTTCCCTTATGCAACTAATATTCTATATCTCCTTATCTTACAACCTTATACATTAAATGTGACCTTATATCTATTATCACACATTTGGATAACATTTATTAGATTATTTTTTATACCTTCAACATAAAGGACATCATGTGCAGGCAATTTTACATCTATATTCATGGTTATTTTACCATGGATCTTAACTATAGTATTGTCTCCCAAGTTGATAAATCATTCCTTACATTTTCTTAGTTTGATGAAATTACTCTTGTCACCAGTCATGTGTTTTGATCAATCACTATTTATTACCCAAAGATAAATTTCTTTGGCATGGCGTGTAGTTTGAGTAATCATAGAATGATATTTCACTTTCCACATATCCTTGGGTTTCTTATTTAGCTTATTTTTCCTTTTTTATAGACTTATGAACCTTTATTCAAATTGAGAAGCATGATTTTATTTTTAATTTGTATCTTTGGTCTTAAAAGGTTTGGTCTACATTTTTTAGCTATGTGACCAAAATTATTATAGTTATAACATATTACATGTGTATCTAATAAGGGATCAAATGAATTTTTACTTACAAATTTTGTTCCCCTTTTGGCTATAACCCTAAATTAACTATCCCTAGGACTAAACTAATTATAGGTATAATAATAACCATATAAAAATGAGGAATACCTGGTCATAGAATTTCTTTAGGCCAGATGAGGAAATATTATTAACTTTGGCTTCTTCAAATATTTCAACCTTATGAAACCATCTACATCAGCTACCTTTGTCTTCTTCTTTTCTTTAGGCTTCTTTTCTCCTTCAAATTTCTTCATATAAGTAGTTATTGTGTTTGTATTTGTATCTCTGGAGGCATTTTTGAAATCTTTTTATTATGTTTCCTTGATTCTCCTTCTACTTTGAAGTTGTCATATAAGTTTGTAGATGTACTGGTTATGGGACATTTCCCTTTTTCAAAACTAAAACCAGATTTCTATTTTGATGGATTTTGAGAGTTGATCAAATCATCAAGAATTACTAAACCTCCTTTCATCTTCAAACCTTTAAATATTTTTTCTTTAGATTTTTTAAATTCTTTTCTCAAAGCCACTATTTTTTATTTTAACTTCATGCACTCATCATGTTTAGATTGTAGTTAAATTTTTACTACATCCTCTATTATTTTGACCTTTTCAACTTATGTATTTAGGCTAACCACCATATGATTAGATTTTTATATACTTTTAGACATTTTTTCAATCTCCTTTCATCAAAGATTATTCTATTTTGAGTTATCTTTTATCATTTTGTCAATTTCATCTAGATCACAAATGAGTTCAAACTCTATATCCACTTCTCCTTCCTCTTCTTCATATGAGTCTTCAACTTC
>JARHVA010005970.1:5000-105000 GCA_037957365.1 Torreya grandis
CAAGTTCATTTCTATATGGACCACTAAAATTTATCCTACTACTAGATTACAAACCCTGCTCAAATGAAGAATAGTCCTCACATCTCCCTTGATTGACAGGAAGAGTTGAGCAAGTGCACAATAAAGAACATACCCTTATTGGTCAGGTAAAACCAAATAAGGATTAAATAATACCAAACCCTAAACCTAGAATATGGTAAGTAAATGACATAAGTGAAAAGAGGGTCAAAGCTAGTAATAAGGCTACCACCATCATCACATAGAGTAACAAATGAATAGTGAACGTCCATAAGGAGTAAAAAATGGAAGGAATCCAGTAGCACCAATTCCAACCTCCACCCATAAAAAAAAATAAAAAAAAATTATAGCTAATTTCATAGGAAAAGATATGAACAAGATTGAGGAAATCAAACTATTGTTGTCACCAACATAAATTCTAACCATTATCACCACTATTACCAGCCACAAATCTGAATAGAACCAAACCCTTACCATGGTTAAACCATACCAATGTAGAGAAACAAGCACAACATAAATCCTTAAGAATTCTCTACAGGAGTTACAACTCCCTAACCATTTATCCTAATACACAATGCCCCTAGAGCCATGCTCATCAAGTTGCACTCTCATGGATCAAACCCTAACACTAGGGTTACACTAGAAAATAGGAGGGTGAGTGCTTCCTCTATTGTAAAAATCCAAATATATGATTTGTTTTGTTCTATTAAAAATTTCTAAATATTGTCTTACAAGAGAATACTCTTTACAAAACAGAGATATAACAATTCAACAAAACACAATTATTTACTTGTTTATATATAAGAACATGAATACAAAATAGATCTTACATATACCATTAAAATCACATTACTTGTTATTGATCCAAATTGCTATTATGATCTATGTATACTTCCCAAATCCTCTGCTTCACTCTTTCATGACTACTCAATACATCTCATTCTACATTGTTTCTCTTTCTAATCTTGTTGTTTTGCTCTTCTTTATTGATGCCTTTCTATTTTCATTTATGTTGTTACTATTTTTTTTTTACTATTCTAGTTGAATACATATATATATATATATATATATACACACACACACACACACACACACATACATACATATATATATATATACATATATATATACATATATATATATGTATATATATATATATATATGTATATATATAAATATATGTATATATATATGTATATATATATATATATATATATATATATATGCATATATACATATATATGCATATATACATATATATATGTATATATATGTACATATATGTGTGTGTGTATATATATATGTATATGTATATATATATGTATATATATGTATATATATGTGTATATATATATATACACACACATATATATATATATATATACGTACATATATATATATACATATATATATATATATATATATATATATATATATATATATATATATAGTATTTTCGTCTTCATTCTAGACTCTTCTTTCTTACAACTATAGTCATTAAAATTATGGATTGTATGATGATTTATAGATATTTCTATATAGATATAATCAATAATTATAGATTTTTCAACAATCTTCTACATTGTTATGCACATGGATGGAGTAGTTTGACTCATTTAATGACAAGTTATGGGTAGGAGTGGTTTTTTGAAGAAGTTTTCAACCTCTTAAGAAGATAGTATTATATTATTTTTTATTTCCAACACCCTCCCTTATTCTTGCATTCTTATATCAATGGTGCCCAAATTTCCTCTTAGACACTCAAAATCTTCTTTTGACAATGTTTTTATAAATATGTCTATGAGTTACTCCTTTGACTTGTAAAATTCTAAATTAATTTCTCCACTCTCAAGTAATTATCTTATAAAGTGATATCTTATAGCTATATATTTACTATATCCATGGAAAACTTGATTCTTTGATACTTATATAAAAGATAGATTATCACAAAAGATTAATGTTACTTCTTTCTGCTCGTTATTCAAATATGATAAGATTATTTTGATCTAAATAGATTGACAAGATATTGAATTTTCTACTATATGCTCAGCTTCTACTAGTGACAGTGACACAATAGTTTATTTCTTGGAGGACCATGAGATAGCTCCAAACCCAATCTGAAAACTATACCTAGATGTACTCTTTCTGTCATCAATATTACCTACCCAATCATTGTAGGTATAACCAACTAACACAAAATTATGAGATGCTATGTACAAAATTCCATGGACTTTGGTGTCATTGATATATCTTAAGATTCATTTTCCTACTTGTTAGTGCTTCCTTTGAAGTCTCTATGAACCTAGATATTAGACTAACTACATACATAATGTTTAGCCTTGTTGATGTTAAGTACATTAAACTTACAAGTAAACTCTTATATAATGTTGGATATACATTAATATTGAAATCATCTTTGCTCAAATTAAAACATGTTATTGGTGTTGATTTAGGCTTACAATTCAACATTCTAAACCTCTTCAAATTTTCATTTACATATTTGGATTGAGATATGAAAATACCATCATTTACTATTTGTTTAACCTCAGTACCAAGAAAGTATTTTTGTAATATTAAATTTATCATTTCAAAAAAATTATTCATTTCTAATCTAAACTCTTTTATGGATAAATTTTCATTCCCATAAAAAATTAAATCGTCTACATATAAACACACAATTAGAATTTCTCCTTGATTGTTGATTATGATGTAGAGTGTCAATTCACTATTACTCTCGATAAAACCATTGCTCAAAATGTATGAATTGACGTGAATTTACCATACCTAGGCACTTGTTTGAGTCCATATAATGTGTTCTTTAGCTTATATACCTTTTCTTCATGACCTAGAATCTCATAACCTAGGGGTTGCTACACATATACTTCCTCCTTTAGGACTCCATTTAGGAATGTTGATTTCATATCCATGTGATGCACTTTCCACTTATGTTGAGTTGCTAATAGCTAAAATAGGTCTTATAGTTTCTATCGTTACCATAGGATAAAATGTTTCATTTTAGTCTCTTCCAGGCCATTGCTTATATCCTTTAACAACAAACCTTGCCTTGTCTCTTTAAATTTTTACTTTTGTAGTGTTTTTGGTTTTATAGACCCACTTGACTACAATAGCTTCCTTTCATGCTAGAAGATTTACTAACTCCTAAGTTTGATTTTTCTCATTTTCTTTAATTTCTTCATCCATGGCTCTACACCATTTTATATCCTTTACAACATATTCAACATAAATAGGATCAAGATCAAAAAATAAAGAAAATTATATAAATTCATTATCTTCTTTATACCTAGATGCCTCATATATCTCCTTCAATATTTTTGTTTACTTTGAAGTATCCCCCGAGTGATGTCACATAGGTGATTGTATATATTTTCTCCTATATTGGATGTAGTAGATTTAGAAATATATTGTGAGAAATGATTTATATGTGGTGAAGGTGTTATTTGATTTCTAAGATGCTTGATGCTGCTTGGATCATCCGTAGGTGATATTACTGATGAAATAGGACTCCACTTGGGCATTGAAGTTGAATCATTATTTTCATCCCACACTGCATCTTTATCAAAAATGACATCTCTATTGATTATTAGTTCTTCTGTGATTGAATTGTATACCTATAGGATTTTGATTGATCACTATATCCAATAAAAATGCATCTCCTCTATCATCTAATTTCTCCCTTCTTTCTTTAGGCACATGTGCATATGCTACACAACCAAAAAAATTTAAATGTTCAAAATTTGTCTTTTTCTTACTCCATGCCTCCCAAGGGGTCATATTAAGAATGCTTTTTGTAGGGAACCTATTTAGTATATAAAATGCACATGCTACATCTTCATCATAGAATTCATTTGACAATCCTTTAGCTTTTAGCATGATCCTAACCATTTATTGAATAGTTCTATTTTCCCCTTCTACAACACCATTTTATTGTGGTGTATACCTAGTAGTAGATTGTTTCTTAATTATATTTTCTTTGAAAAATTTCAAAAATTCATTTGAGATTTAGTTACCCCCTCTATCAATTTTAAGGATCTTGACATAGTGCCCACTTTGTTTTTCAACTAGGGCCTTGAATTGTTTTAATATCTCAAAAGCCTTAGATTTCTAATTTAAGAAGTAAACCCATATTTTTATAATAAAATCATATATGATTGTTATGAAATATTGATTTTTATTAAGATAAATGGTTTGTATATGCTCACATAAATTTGAATGAATTAATTCAAGTGGAGCTCTTGCTCTCCATAATTTACCTAATGGAAAATCATTTCTATGTTGCTTTCCTAAAATTCAATGTTCACAACTTTTATCAGGTTGTTCAATCAAAGGTAACCCTATTACCATTTGATTTTTATACAATAAATTCAACCCAATAAAACTCAAGTGGCCAAATCTAAGATGCCACAACCTAGATTGATCCATTGTGATAGTTTTGAATGTAGATAATAATTCTTTCTTCATTCTTAAGGGGAACATTATAATCCTTGTGATTTTAACAACTGTAATTTGTCTAATGCTATCAATTTTATCAAAAATAATATATTTTTCATTATCAAATTGAACTCTATATCCCTTTTGAACTAATTATACAATACTAATAAGATTATGTTTTAACTCATGGACATAATATGCATCTTATATTTGTTTCTTATCACCCTACTTTGTGCGAATAGAGATGCATCCTTTACCCATGATTGATACTTTATTTTTGTTATCCCTCTTTACTTCAGATTTTATAGTTTCATCGATATTAGAAAATATTTCCTTATTTCCACACATATGATTTCTACAACCACTCTCTAACTACCAAACCTTGTTATTACTTTATTATACTATATTGTAAACAATGGACAATTTTTCACTCTCTTCAGTTTCATACTCTCTTTCTTTAGCTAATTTTGCATTAATATGTCCCATATCATATAGCATTTTTTTACATTAACGTGCAAAATATCCAAAATTTTTATAGTAGTAACACTGTACATTTGATTTATCATACCTTTATGAAGAGATTCCATGTGAAATCTTATTGCTTCTTCTTCCATGTGATACTAAATAGCTATGCCTTCCTTCTTCATAAAAGGTACTATATCTTCCTTTTCCAAAATATCATTTGCCTCTATTGTTGTCTCCTCTACCTCTTCCTCTTAATTTAACTTAAGATTGAAAGGTTTGCCTAAGAGAAGAGTTAGTTTTTCTATTCAATCTTTGTTCATGAGTTTGTAAAGAACCCATAAGTTCATCAATAGTCATTTTAGTTAAGTCCTTATACTCTTATATTTATACCAAAATAGCATCAAATCTTTTAAGAATACTTATTAAAACCTTTTCTATTATTATTTCATTCTCTAATGTATCTCCATTCGATTTAATTTGATTGACTATATTCATAATGTGGGTAAATAAATCATTTATTGATTAAGTTTCCTTCATTTGTAGATTTTAAATTCTCTTCTCAATAATTATAAGTTAACTATCTTTACCTTATTTTTACATTTGTATGCGCATTTTAAAAAATCTCCCATGCTTGTTTGGATCTTGTATATGCTACCATTCATAGGAAAATATAATCTTATAATGCCATTTGTATGAAGTAGAGAGCCTTGGAACTTTTTCTTTTATTCTCCTTCAAACAAATTCTTCTCATCTTGTATGAGTGTTTTTAATGCATTGTGTGAGTGTATTGTATGCATTTTTATCAACAAGCTCAGAAAAACTATTTTCAACAAGCTCTTATAATTCTTGTGATCAAAAAATGGTCTTCATTTTAATAATCTAAACATTCTTACCATCAAATAATAGTATTTGTGGCCAATTTATATTTCTACCAACGATCACCGAAACCACACAAAACACACAATCTTGACTATGATACTAGTTTGTTAGAAAAATCCATATATATACTCTATTTTGTTCTCTTAAAAACTATTATATATTATCATACAAGAGAATAATCTTTACAAAATAGAGATGCAACAATAAAATAAAACACAATTGTTCACTATTAGAATGTTATTCCTCCTTCCTACCTTTAGCTCTGTCAAAATCCACCAACTTCACTCAACCAACTCTAAGAGATGTTCAACAATACATGTGGTTTGAATATGACTAGTAGTCTTCTAGAGAGTTTGATGCAACCATGTTTTACCATTTGCAGTCAATTATATTTTATGTATTTTTCTATGTAAGACCTCTTATTTAATGATGCATATGTATCTAGTTTTCTTAAGTAATGAATCAATCTTTTTCATTGTCTTCAGAAGCATGAGTTGTAGAAGGTTAATTCCTTCAGTTCTGGTATTAGAGCCTGCGTGAGATTAGGTGGGTCACTATTGTGAAGAGGCTAGTTGAAAAAGCCCAAGGATATAATCTTGGGAAGCTATATTAGTCAGAGATAAATGTAGTTATAACTATTAGAGTCAACGTAGAGATCGCTATTTTTTTCTAGCAAGCCAAAAGCACTACCAATCGAAGGATATCATAATAGTCAGAGAAGAAAAGGATTTTCTGCTTATGTATGTAGGAGAGATCACCTACATAAGGAGATCATTGGAGAACCTGATGAAAAATTTATGCAGCCCCTGATCATGTTTGAAGAGGTTGGTATTTTTATTTGCAAGGACAGAATTAATCCTTTGTTGTCCTGCTAATGTGTCTAGATTGTTTAGTGCAACATGACCTTTGTAATCTTATTAATCAATTATTAGATGTACATCAATAAATTAAGTATTATTTTCAATCTATGTTAGAATTGAAGGTACAATGTTTGACGCCATCCCATTTTCCCTACATTCAGCCAAACAAAGCTTGGTCAAGAATCTAGCATCAAAGTCATGTACAATAAGAGATTTTTTGAGTTAAAATAAGATGACTAAATCAAAATGATGGATGGACTAGAGGAAAAGATTTGGAAACATCCACCAGCATTTAATGGTTAAAATTATGATGTATGGGCTAATAAGATGAAGACAATATTTGTGTCGAATGACTTGTGGGATTGTTTGGTCACCATAGTCATACACGTGACCAATCTAGTAGCCTACAATGCATTATAAAATGCCTAAAAGACCTTATTGAAGGATAATCAGAGAAAATATGAAAGACCCTTAAAACTTATTGAGACAGCTATGGAAAAAGCTATATAGCCTAGAATAGCAGCAATGAACTATTCAAAACAGGCATGGGAGATCTTCCAAAATTCTTATCCAGGTACTGATCAAGTATGGCTAGTGAAACTCAAAATGCTTAGAAGATATTTTGAAACTCTTCAGATGAATGATGGTGAGTCCATTTTAGATTTTCATACTACAAGTTATAGTCTAAAAAATTAGATAAGGATTAATGGTGAAATAATGGAAGATCCTGAGGATTTTGTCATTGAGATTTGATCCAGTGGTCATTGCAATTGAAGAGGCTAAAGACTTTTCAAGAATGATAGTGGATGAGTTGATGGGTTCAATACAAACACATGATTAGTAGCTAAACAGATCCACTCCTTACCTAGATCAAGTCTTTAAGGCTAAGGCCATTTTCAGAGGTAGGGGGAGAGGAGGATAAAATAGGGGTAGAAGATTCAGAAGCAAAGGAAAAGGAAGAAGTTACTATCAAAGAATAAGCTCAAGCAATCAAGAAAGAGCAAGCAAATCATAGTTAGATTCCCAATATAAAAAGAAGAACAATACCTCAAATCAACGGTATGACCAAAGTAAATTTTAATGTTACCATTGTCTCAAGTATGGACATTTTGCTAGTGATTGCTTAAAGAAGCAGCGTGACCGGTCAAGCCAAAGAGAGAATGTTGCTAATGAGAGAGTAAGTGAATCTGAACATTTACCAAACATGTTCATTGTATGTAACATTGTTGAGCATAGCAATGATGAGGTTTGGTTCTTGGATAGTGCTTGTAAAAACCACATGAGTGGTAATGACAGCTTGTTTGCTTTTATTGACAAAAGTATTTAGCTTGAGATCAAGATGGGGAACAATGAAAAAGTTCCAGTTGTGGGCAGAGGGACTATCATTATTTGCACCAAGCAAGGTAAGAGAAGAGTAATCTAGGACATATACTATGATCCAAAGTTAAAGAACAATCTTTTGAGCATTGGACAGTTAGTCCAAAAAGGGTATAGAGTCCTAATGGAAAATGGAGAGTGTACAATATTTGACATAGGTAGAAGCAAGAAAAAGATTGCTATGGTTCAAATGATAAAAAACCACATGTTTCCACTCAAGATGCAAACTGATCTTCCTAAGCAGATGAAGAGTATGGTGTTACTACAGTAAGCAGCCTTCAAGACAGTCATCCAAGACACATCCAAACTCTAGCATTTGAGGTATGGGCATTTAAGTTATTTTGGGTTAAGTCTTTTGTCTAAGAAAGATATGGTTAAGGTACTACAAATAATATTATAAATTGATAGAAAATGTGAGGGATACATTTTTAAAAATAACATAGGCAACCCTTTCAATTAGAGATGCCTAGGAGGGTAAAAGCACCATTGGAGTTGGTGCATTCTGATTTGTGTGGCCTAATGAAAACTCTCACATTTGGTAAGAATGCATATTTATTGACTTTCATAGATGACTACAACAAGATGACTTGGGTTTATTTATTAAAGAATAAATCTAAAGTCTTTGAGAAATTCAATTGGTTTAAGTTATTGGTTGAGAAGCAAAGTGGGCACTTCATCAAGGCCCTAAGAATAGATAGAGGGGGAGATTATATCTCTAAATGTTTTTTGAGTTTTTGTAGGAAAGAAGGCATTGATAAACATTTCACCACTAGGTACACTCCACATCGAAATGGAGTGGTAGAAAGGAAGAATAAAACCATCTAGGAGAGGGCTACAAGCATCTTAAAAGCCAAGGGACTTTCAAAAGAGTATTGGGGTGAAGCTGTAGCAACAATAGTTTATTTGTCAAACATAAGTCTGATAAAGGATGTACACAACAAGATTCCACAAGAAGCATGGACAAATAGAAAATACACTATGGAGCATCTAGGAATTTTTGTATGCGTGGCATATGCTCATGTGCCAAAGGAAAAGAGGTCAAAAATTAGATGCTAAAGGAGAAAAGTGCATCTTCATTGGCTATAGTGAAGAGTCTAAAGCATATAGACTATATAACCTTGTTACTAAGAAGATTGTAACCAACGGGGATGTTGAATTCATTAAGAATGAATCTTGGGATGACACTATTGACACTACCTCAGGTATCTCAGCAACGATACCCATGGATGATGAAGAAGGTGGAAATGAAGACAATCAAGCTGAACCAATCATAGATCAGCATGGTGAGCCTTTGGCAACACTTCCATCAAGTTCACAACATACTCCTCAGTCAAGCAGCTCTAGCAACAATTCAGATCCAACCCTTGCTTCTCTAATGCCAAGAAAGATAATTATTTTGAAAGAGATTTATGATAATACAAGGTATGATGATGAAAACTTGAATTTTGATTTATTTTCTCATAGTGATCCTACCTATTTTGAAGAAGTAGTAAAATAAAAAAAATGGTGTAAGGCCATGAATGAAGAAATAGATGCAATAAAGAGAAACAAAACCTGGGAGCTAGCTAAATTATCTAAGGGTAAATAGTGATTAGTGTTAAGTGGGTCTATAAGACCAAAAGCACTACAAAATTGAAGATTGAGAAACATAAAGCAAGATTGGTTGTTAAAGGCTACAAACAACAACCTGGGATAGATTATGATGAGACATATGCCCCTGTTGCAAGAATAGAAACTATGAGGGTAGTCTTAGCAACAACCAACCAACACAAGTGGAAGGTATTTCAAATGGATGTGAAGTCTGCCTTCTTGAATGGAGTGCTCAAAGAAGAGGTATATATGGATCAACTACCTGATTATGAAGTCCTAGGACAAGAAGACAAGGTCTATAGGTTGAAAAAATCATTCTACAAGTTTAAGCAAGCACCAAGGACATGGTACAGTAGAATTGATTCATATTTTACTAGCAATGGCTTCAATAAAAGTCGTAGTGAGCCCACACTTTATAGCAACATAAGCCATGGTAAGATTTTGATTGTTGTACCATATTTAGATAATCTAATCTTTACAAGACATGATGATCCTTTCTTTGTTGAGTTCAAAGAAGCAATGAAAAAGGAATTTGAAATGACAGACTTAAGTTTGTTAAGGTAGTTTCTTGGCATAAAAGTACACCAAATGGATCATGGCATATTTATTTCTCAATCTAAATATGTCACAAAGATGTTGAAAATATTTAAAATGTTAAATAGCAAACCTGCACCAACACCAACAACCATAGGTCTGAAATTGAGTAAAGAAGATTGTAGCAATGAGGTGAATCCAACCTTATACAAAAGCATGGTTGGAAGTCTAATGTACTTGACAGCTACTAGGCCCAATATTATGTATGCAGTAAACCTTATTTCTAGATTTATGGAGACACCTAAGGATACACACTAGCAAGCAGGAAAGAGAATCTTGAGATATGTCAATGGCATGAATAATTTTGGCATCTTCTATACTGCATCAAGTGAATTTGAGTTGGTTGGCTATACAGATAGCTATTGGGCAAGATATGTAGATGATAGGAAGAGCACATTAGGATAGTGTTCTACATGGGTTCATGAGTCATTTCATGGGCTTCCAAGAAACAACCCATAATTTCTCAATCCACAGCAGAAGCTGAGTATATTGCAGCAAATGTAGCTACATGTGAGGGTATTTGGCTTAGGGGAAACCTAGTTGACTTGAATGAGGAATAAGAAGGTGGTACTACAATATATTGTGACATTGTATCCTCAATAGCCTTAATAAATAATCCAATTTTCCATGGATGAAGCAAGCACATTCATATCTGTTATCATTTCATAAGGGCGCTGGTTGAAGATAAAGAAATTGAGCTTCATTTTTGTAGGTCAAAGGTGCAATTGGCAGACATATTCACAAAGGCACTAACACAAGAGAATTTTGAATGCCTAAGACAAGATTTAGGCATTATGGATATTGAAGCTATAAGTATTAGGAATTAAGGGGGAGTTTTGGAATGTAATTCCTTCCGCCTACCTTTAGCTCAGTCAAAATCCACCAACTCTACTCATCCGACTCCAAGAGATGTTCAACAACACGTGTTTTGAATGTGAATAGTATTCTTCTAAAGAGTTTGACGCAGCCGTGTTTTGCCATGTCCAGTCAATTATATTTTATGTATTTGTCTGTGTAAGACCTCTTATTTAATGAGGCATATGTATCTAGTTTTCTTAAGCAATGAATCCAATCCTTTCATTGTCTTCACGTTTGTGTTGATTTGTAGAAGGTTAACACCTTCATTCACTTGTTTATATATAAAAACATGAATACAAATTAAATCTTAAATAAACCATTAAAATTACACTACTTGTTGCTGCTCCAAATTGTTGTTCTGCTCTATGTCTACTTTACAAATCCTATGCTTCACTCTTTCACGGCTGCTCAATGCATCTCATTCTAAGCTGTTGCTTTCTTTCTAATGTGTTGTTCTGCTCTTCTTTACTGCTGCCTTTCTCTTTTCATTTCCGCTGCTGCTTTTTTTTTTTAATATTCCAGCCGAATACATGCACACATATATATAGATTTAAATATGTATTTTCCACCTCATTCTAGACTATTCTTTCATCCAGCTATAGTAAAAAAAATTCTGAATTGTTCGATGGTTTCTAGACAATTTTCTACAGCTATAGTCAACAATTCTGAAGGAAAATATGAATAGAAAATAAACAAAAAAACAAGAACTATTAACTCAGAACTCAGAAAGCTACAGCAATCTTGAGAAACACAATTCTATTCATCTGATAATTTCCCTTGATTACAATGTGCGCCCTTAGCGTCTTTTTATAGATTTAAAAACTAAACAATAACTGAAAATAGACTCATCTATTATTAGCTTCAACTACTTAACTAACTGCTTGTTCAAACAAACTCATATCTAACTGATTGTTAACTAACTCAATCCTAACTGTCAGTTTACTAACTGATGCTTAACACCCAGTTTACTAACTGTTTGTTTAACTGCTTGCTTGCATGATAAAGGAGGGAGGTGGGAGAAATTATCTCCAATTAACTTGACTTTCTAACACTCCCCCTTAATTTCTACCACTTACAATTTTAGCATTTACAATGCCTAAATTTTGTCTCAAATAATCAAAGGTCTCTTTAGGTAATGCCTTTGTGAATATATCTGCTAGTTGATCTTCAGATCTACAAAAATCTAGATGGATTTCTCCATTGTTCACTAACTCTCTGATAAAGTGAAATCTTGTATCTATGTGCTTGCTCCTCTTGTGAAACACATGATTTTTTGATAAAGCGATTGCTGATTTGTTATCACAGAAGATTGGTGTTGACTCCTTCTGTGCCTGTAATAAATCTTTCAATATTCTTCTCATCCATGTTGCTTGACATGTTGCTGATGTGGCTGCAACATACTCTGCTTCAGCTAATGAAAGTGTCACTATAGGCTGCTTTTTGGATGCCCATGTGACCACACCTGTGCCTAAAATAAAGGCATGTCCAGAAGTACTCTTCCTATCATCAACGCTACCTGCAAAATCACTATCTGTAAAACCAATCAAACTAAAATCGTTAGTTGTGGAATATAAAATTCCATAATCTGTAGTTCCTGCCACATATCTTAATATTCTTTTTCCAACTTGCCAATGTGAGTCTTTTGGTGACTCCATGAATCTTGAGATTAAGCTAACCCCATAACTGATATCTGGTCTAGTAGCTGTAAGATACATCAAACTACCAACTAGCCTTTTGAATATTGTAGAATCAACATTGGATCCTTTGTCTTCTTTGCTAAGTTTAGTCCCTGTAGCAACTGGTGTAGGTGCTGGTTTACAATTCAGCATCTTAAATCTTTTTAACACATCCTTTGCATACTTTGTTTGACAGATAAATATTCCTTTCTCTGATTGTTCAACTTCTATTCCCAAAAAATACTTCATTAATCCCAAATCTGTCATTTCAAATTCATTCTTCATTGCTGATTTAAAAGTGTCTACAGACAAATTTCCAGTAAAAATCAAATCATCAACATATAAACACACAATTAAAATTTGACCTTCTTTGCTGATTTTTGTGTACAAAGTAGGCTCACTATCGCTTCTGCTGAATCCTTTGCTTATCATATAAGAATCTATCCTGCTATACCATGCTCTTGGTGCTTGCTTAAGACCATAAAGAGCTTTCTTCAATCTGTAAACTTTTTCTTCATGTCCTTGAACTTCATAACCTGTGGGTTGTTTCACATATACTTCTTCATCTAGAAATCCATTCAAAAAGGCTGATTTCACATCCATTTGATATACATACCAATTATTTTGAGCAGCTATGGATAATACCATTCTTACAGTATCCAATCTAGCAACTGGTGTAAATGTTTCATTATAGTCCACTCCATGTTTTTGTGCAAAACCTTTTGCAACTAACCTTGCTTTGTGCTTTTCAACATTTCCATCTGCATCAAATTTAGTCTTATAAACCCATTTGACTCCAATACAGTCCTTACCTTCAGGTAGAGTAGTTAGATCCCATGTCTGATTTCTTTCAATAGCATTCAACTCTTCATCCATTGCATTTAGCCAATGTTCCTCATTCACTGCTTCTTCATAAGACATAGGGTCATGAGTGAAAAGAGCAAAATTTGAAACCAAATCTAATTTTTCTTCTTCTTGATTGTAAATCTCATTTAAACTTCTCATCTTCTTACCTTTAAATCTTGCTCTTAAAGTAGCAAGAATTGGATCTGATTCATTACTTACTTGTGAATTTGGAGTAGGGTGACCTGCATGACTAGATGATTCACCTTGTTCAGACCTTCTTGGTGTTCTTACTGGAGTGGTTGTGCCTGCTTGTGGAGAGGATTGTCCACCTTGCAAATTTTGTTCTTCAGAAACTTCTTCATCCTGTGGAATTGGTGCCCCAACAATGATGGTGCTACCATCCCATGCTTCTGCTTCCTTAAATTCAACATCCCTGCTAATAATCACTTGCTTTGAAACTGGGTTATATAACTTATATGCCTTTGATTCTTCAGAATAGCCAATAAAAATGCATTTCTCACCTCTGTCATCAAGTTTCTTTCTCAATTTAGATGGTATAAGAGAATATGCTACACAACCAAAAATTCTGAAATGATATACACTATATTTCTTACCATTCCATGCTTCTTGTGGAATTCGATCTCTGACACTCTTTGTTGGGCTTCTGTTTAGAATATACACTGCACAAGCTACTGCTTCTGCCCAATATTCATTTGACAAGTGTTTAGCTTTCAACATGCTTCTTGCCATTTCCATGATTGTTCTGTTCTTTCTTTCTGCTACACCATTCTGCTGTGGTGTGTACCTTGTGGTCAACTGTCTTTTGATTCCATGATATCTGCAAAAATCTTGAAATTGATTAGACATATATTCACCACCTCTATCAGATCTGAGTACCTTGATATATCGGCCACTCTGCTTTTCAACCATTGCCTTGAATTCTTTAAACTTTCCAAATGCTTTAGATTTGTTTTTGAGAAAGTAGATCCAAGTCTTTCTGCTAAAGTCATCAATGAATGTTAGAAAATAAGTACTACCTCCAAATGATGGAGTTTGCATTGGTCCACATAAATCACTATGGACTAACTCCAATATTACCTTAGCTCTATATGAGCCTCCTACTGGAAAACTCTCTCTATGCTGTTTTGCCAGAATACAACTGTCACATGAACTTCCTGGCTGTTCTATTGGTGGTAAACCCTTCACCATATTTTTCTTTTGTAACAAATTTAAAGCTCCAAAATGTAAGTGTCCGTACCTTAAGTGCCATAACCATGATTGATCTAGCTGTATGGATTTGTAGTGAGCTTCTTCTTCTCCTTGGATGCACTGAATATGAAGAGGGAACATGCGATTCTTGGTCATCTCCACTTTTCCTATCAACCTGTCACTTGGAACCTTGTCCAATATTGTGCAGACATTATCCATAAAAGATACTCTGTAACCTTTCTGCACTAACTGACCAACACTCAAAAGATTATGTTTTAATCTAGGTACAAAATAAACATCAGGTATAAATCTTCTTTCACCATTCTTGGCCAAAACATTTATGACACCTTTACCCATGACATCTACAGTGATATCATTTCCTAGTTTCACTTCTGATCTTACAGAATCATCAAGACTAGCAAAAAATTCTTTATTTCCTGTCATATGATTACTGCATCCACTGTCTAAAAACCAAATATCTTTAGCTTTTTCTTGAGTAACATTACAAGTAAGAAACATGCTTCCGGAATTAGAACTAGATTCATCTGTGTAATTAGCATTCTGTTTGTACACATATCCTAGTTTATTTCTGCAGTCACTAGCATAATGACCATATTTCTTGCAATAATAACATTGAACATTAGATTTATCAAACCTTTGAGAACCTTGCTGTGAGTGGTTGTGACCACGTCCTCTGTTGTTGTAGTTTCCTCTACTACTGTAGTTTTGATTATTGTTCTCATCTTCCTCTAAATTGTTCTTTCCATATCTGCCTCTGCCTCTTCCTCTGAAGCTTGACCTGGCTCTTCCTCTTCCTCTGCCAACTGATACCTGTGACTTGAATGCATTCTCTAGAGAAGAGTTATTTCTATTCATTCTGGATTCATGTGTTAACAAAAAACCCATTAATTCATCTACAGATAATTGTTCCAAATCTTTAGTTTCTTCAATAGCTACTACTATAGCATCGAACTTACTGGGTAAACATCTGAGTACTTTCTCTATAATCTTTTGATCTGTCATCGTTTCTCCATTAGATCTAATCTAATTCACTATATTCAAAACTTGACCCATAAACTGATCTATTGATTCTGATTCATTCATTTGCAAATTTTCAAAAGTTCTTCTTAGAGATTGCAATTTAGCAATTTTTACCTTCGTATTACCTCTATAAGTGGTCTCCAAGATTTTCCATGCCTCTTTGGATCGCGTTGCTGCTGCAACTCTGGAAAATATCGATTCATCCAATCCCTGTTGGATTATAAATAAGGCTTTTGCATCTTTCTTTCTGTTCTCTTTAAGGTGGTCCTTTTGTGCTTGATTTAACGCCAGATGGGCTGCCTCGTCCTGCGGTTCTACAAAACCACTTTCTACCAAATCCCATACATCTTGTGAGCAAAATAAAGTTCGCATCTTAATTGCCCAAAAATCGTAATTCTTACCATCGAAAATGGGAATTTGAAGCTGTGAAATACTGTTATATGCTGCCATTTCTTAAGCTTGAATGACTTTCTGGTCACTATTTCTGACACACAGTCACCGATGTCGGTTACACTGCCGAGGTCGGTCGATGATATTGCCGACGTCGGTTCTTTCTGCCGTCGTCGGTCACTTGTTGGTCTGGGGTCGGCCGATGTCGGTCTACAACTGCCGATGTCGGTCTTTGCGCTGCCTGCTGGCAATACCTGCGCTTTTCCTTCACCCGACTGCTTCGCTCCCCTTGCTGGCTGCTTTTCTAACCAGGGTTTTCTCTTTCTAACCTGCGCTCTTCTGCCACACCCTGAGCTCTGATACCAATTTGAAGGAAAATATGAATAGAAAATAAACAAGAAAACAAGAACTATTAACTCAGAACTCAGAAAGCTACAGCAATCTTGAGAAACACAATTCTATTCATCTGATAATTTCCCTTGATTACAATGTGCGCCCTTAGCGTCTTTTTATAGATTTAAAAACTAAACAATAACTGAAAATAGACTCATCTATTATTAGCTTCAACTACTTAACTAACTGCTTGTTCAAACAAACTCATATCTAACTGATTGTTAACTAACTCAATCCTAACTGTCAGTTTACTCACTGATGCTTAACACCCAGTTTACTAACTGTTTGTTTAACTGCTTGCTTGCATGATAAAGGAGGGAGGTGGGAGAAATTATCTCCAATTAACTTGACTTTCTAACAAATTCAAGATGTTTCGACAGTCTTCTACATGGTCCTACGCATGGATGGAGTAGTTCGGCTCATTTAATGAAAAGCTATGGGTAGGAGTGGGTTTTTGGAAGAAGTTTCCAGCCGCTAAAGAAGATATGAGTATATTATATTTTATTTCTAACATCCTCTACCTCCATCTTGATTTTACTCATGTTTACGATTTTAATTTTAAAGTTAAAATAGTCCCAAATTAAGATTGTGGTCGAGACAAAATAACATTGACAATAAAATCATAAATGAAATGAAAGAAGAAAAAAAAACTTTTACAGTAAATTTTTTTTTTTTTTTTGGGTTGAAATTCAGATATCACCAAATTTCTTTAAAAACTCACATAATCCTCTCACAAGAGCATGATGCAATGTTTAAAATGGAATTTGAGGCTGAAACTGATTAAATGTAAGGCATTCACTTTCAGGCTCCTCTCAATGCTCAAAATTTCTATATAAAATGGTTCATGCATACGGCTGCCAACATTCAATTTGTAAATAATAATACCAAACATCAAGCTGATAGGGCTTGTGCGAATAACTGCATATGTTCATCTATCTACCAATGAGCAAGTATCCAAGTAATATATGGGAAACAAGGATTACGACATGCCCTTATATGATCTGCCTAAAAACACAAGACTGCAAAATCGTTCACACCAGATATCCAGCAACAGAAACAACATGAACTATTTTACGCCAGAAATTCTAGCTTTTCTACATCTATGAAATTAAACTCCTTTAAAGCAAACAACTTCCAATATCAATGGGTTGGTGCAGTGAGCTCTGTTGGAGAGATCCCATTAGTTTTATAACTCTCGTTTCTCATATAATATCCTGCAAGAAAGAAGTGATATAAATAATATATAGCAAGTAGGATTCAAGGGCCTACAATTTGTATCTGTGATTAGGGTACATACATACCATGTAATACAAAGCTCCATGTTTCAGGCCTTGCAAATTGATTCCCCTTTCATTCACAGGATTTTTTTGGCCAAACTGATCAACCAATATGACATGCTGGCCAAACACAGACCTCAGGTTTATAGGCCTCATGGGAACATCATTTGGCTTGTTCCCGATAAATACTGTTATTGAACGACCATTGAAGGTGTCCGCAGTTGATCCTGAAGTACACAAAACGCACCAGTAAGGATAATTATATACAATCTAATTTAACAGGTATTGATAGCCAAAACATTCTAATCTAGAGTAGACAAGGGAGAATATATATCCATACCAATGATTTTCTGAAGAATAATACCATTAGATGGCATAACATTATGCTGGTCATTAAGAAATTTTGCTGGTGTAACCTGATGACAATATAACTTACTCTCAACTTGTGCTACATTGAGTGAATATGTAGCATAAGTCTGAGGATGAGGCAGAACTGATATGCCACTATTATTATCAAGATATGCAACTTTATTTCCCATTCCTCCTGTTGTTCCTCTAGATACTGGGGCTTGGGTGTTGCTGTACTGTTCAATATTTTTTTCCCTCGTCATCAAATGACCATAATCCAGGTGATTCCTAGCAGCAAACAGTGGCACCATAGAAGAAAAGGTTTCACGTACGATCTTGTTAGAAACTCAAGTTAGTTAGAGATAATTTCTCCCACCTCCACTCATGCATGCAAGCTGTTAAGCATCAGTTAGTAAACTGACAGTTAGGATTGAGTTAGTTAACAATCAGTTAGATAGGAGTTTGTTTGAACAAGCAGTTAGTTAAGTAGTTGAAGCTAATAATAGATGAGTCTATTTTCAGTTATTGTTTAGATATTAAATCTATAAAAAGATGCTTGGGCGCACAATGTAATCAAGGAAATTAGAAGATTAATAAAAATCTCATCCTTCAAGAAATTGCTGTAGCAATTGTTCAGTTCTTGTTTAATTATTTGAGTTCTTGTTTTTGCTCTCTAATTTTCCTTCAGATCTGAGATGGGGCTAGAGGATTGAGGCTGATCAAGTGATTCATTAAGAATATCTTGGGGCAGATTAGCAGTAGATGAAGATAATTCAACAGTAGCTTTCGGCTTTTGTTGGATAACCTTAATACTGCTTCGACTTTTCAAAAAATGGGACTTCCACCAGCAGAACACATTAGCATCTCTCAGCTCTCCGAATTGCTGCAGCACCGTGGTAATTCTTGCTATCTCTTCTCTAGAAGGATGGATCTTCGCTAGAATTGAATATGCCTTCCCAAATTAGGATCTGTTCTGGTTTTGGATACCATCTGGTGAGGGCATGCGCACCTGTCCCAAACATAGATTTAACAAATATATCACGTAGTTTTATTAGTTTTGATTTAAGTGCAAAGATGAACATGAATCATTTCTTTAGATCCATAAGTTAAATGATGGAAACGAAGTAAGTAAATGAATAACAAATAATATCCTTTCACGTATAATATAATTTATATTAAATTTATGTGTACAGACCTGACTGAAATGATAGAGAAGGCTCTGGGAGGGGGCGAATGTGATACTTTGTTAAAAAAACAGAGAGGATCATTTTAAAAATTGATTTGTAAAATTTGGAGATCATTGCTTTTTCTTATTTTTTCTTTAAAAAAAATTAAAAAAGAGGTAGACATAGTAATGCATCTGGATTGAGGCTAGTTATAGCATAATGAAAAACTTTTAATTTTTTTCTAAAAAAAAATCGCTAATCAATATAGAATCTTAGAATCTTAAGTAGTTTTTAGGAGTAGAAATATAAAGATAGACACCTGCATTAATTGTTCTTTCAGCATCTGGCTTTCTTGGTATTGGTGTTTGATTGTTGTTGTACTGTTCAATAGTTTTTTCTCTGGTCATCAGATGACCATAATCGAGGTGATTCCTAGCAGCAGAAGGTGGCACTGTAGAAGAAAGGGTTTCACCCACGATCTGAGATGGGTTGGGCGTACCCTTAGGAGCACATCTATCAGGGCTAGAGGATTGAGGCTGATCAAATGATGAAGATAATTCATTAAGAATATCTTGTGGTTGATTACCAGTAGATGAAGATAATTCAACAGTAGCTTTAAGCTTCTTTTGGATAGCCTTAATACTGCTTCGTGTTTTCCTAATTTTACTCTTCCTGTTTTGAAACCAGTAGAACACATTAGCATCTCTGAGCTCTCCGAATTGTTGAAGCTCCATGGTAATTCTGGATACCTCCTGTCTAGAAGGTTTGGTCTCTCCAGAATTGAATATGCCTTCCAAAATTTGGATCTGTTCTGGTTTTGGATTCCATCTGATCCGGGCCCGTACACCTGTTCCAAACATGGATCTTAGTTTTATTAGTTTTGAAAGAAGTCAAAATAAAAAAATGGATTATAGGAGTTTCCATAATAATAAAGTGAAATAATAATAAAATGTCCATTGTAAATTTGATTTTCAGTGTGGAATTTGGAGTTTATGGTTTTTTCTTTATTTTTTCCTGTAAGGGAAAGATATAATAATATATTTAGATTGAAGCTATTTTTTATCGATCAAAAGGAAAATGTTAGAAATTGGAGTTAATTTCTCCAACTTCCTGTTTAGCTTCCCTCATGCACGCTGTTTGCATGATCAACTGACTCAGTTATCTCAGTTTGCATGCACAACTTCAGTTTAACATTAGTATATTTCCAGTTTATTGTTTGTTCTTAATTCTATTTATGTAAGAGATCTGATCGCAGTTTTTAATGCATGGAGAAATAATAAGATTAAAAATCTCTTTTTGATTGCTGTAGCAATCTGAGTCCACCTATTTTTTATTTTCTGTTATTTTTCTTTCTTGCTCTCCCCACAAACTGGTATTAGAGCGATCCTGCAGTAGAAGTTGAAGCGCGACATACAATCCACGCACACCTCTGCTAGAAGTGACGCTCCACAGCAGTTGGCGTGTACCATAAAAGAAAAAAGAATTTTGTTGTGTTGCTTCAAGAGGGCCATTGTAATTACTTGACTCCAAAGCATAAAGTGAATTAGATATGTACTATGTCTGAAATAACTTATTAAACATTTCAGAGTTAAATTTTTTTTTGAAAATGGGCTCATTTGATCTTTTTGGATAAATTGCTCATCTACATAAGTGATCTTGTAAGCCGTCGAAACACATTGGAGGACGGAGAATATAGACAAACTGCAACTGCTATTCATTCTGGTTGTATATGTTGAATAGTGCAGCTAGTTAATAGCAGACCCAGAGCACTAGAAACAAGATCCAAGGAGCAGAAACGCTGCAGCAGCAGCAGCAGAATCCTACAAGCTTGAGACACGGCAACAAACAATAGCATTTCTCAGCTCCAGATTCCCATTTTCAATGGTAAGAATTATGATTTTTGGGCAACTAAAATGAGAACATTATTTTGCTCACAAGATGTTTGGGATTTGGTAGAAAATGGCTTTGTAGAACCACAGGATGAGGCTGCCCATCAGGTATTAACTCGAGCACAAAAAGAAGAGCTTACAGAAAATTAAAAAAAGGATGCAAAAGCTCTATTTCTAATCCAACAGGCAATTGATGAATCCATTTTTTCTAGAATTGTAGCCGCAACGAGATCCAAGTCAGCATGGAAAATCTTAGAGACTACCTATAAAGGTAATACAAAAGTGAAAGTAGCTAAATTGCAATCTCTTAGGAGAAATTTTGAAAATTTGCAAATGAATGATTAAGAGTCTATAGATATGTTTATGGGTCAAGTATTGAATATTGTGAACCAAATTAGATCTAATGGAGAAACAATAACAGATCAGAAGATCATAAAAAAATACTTAGGAGTTTACCCAGCAAATTTGATGCAATAGTTGTAGCTATTGAGGAAACCAAGGATTTGGAACAGTTATCAGTAAATGAATTAGTGGGATCTTTGTTAACACATAAATTCAGAATGAATAAGAATAACAATACTTCTTTTGAGAATGCTTTCAAGTCTCAGGTATCATTTGGCAGAGGAAGAGGAAGAGGAAAGTCAAACTTCAGAAGAAGAGGCAGAGGCACAAATGGAAGGAATAACCAGATCAAGGTGCAAACAATAATCAAAACTACAATAATAGAGGACATGGCAACAATCACTTCCATCAAAATTCACAGAGGTTTGATAAATCTAACATTAATGTTATTACTACAAAAATATGGACATTATGCAAGTGAATGCAAAAAGAAACAAGGAGATGTGGACAAGTAGAATGCTAATCACACAAATGAATCTAATTCTAATTCTAGAAGCTTATTCCTCACTTTTCATGTTGCTCAAGAAAATGCTAGAGATATTTAGTTTTTAGATAGTGGATGCAGTAACCATATGACAGGGAATAAAGAATTGTTTGCTAGTCTTGATGATTCTGTAAAATCTAAAGTGAAATTAGGAAATGATAACAAAGTGAATGTAATGGGTAAAGGAGTAATAAATGTTTTGGCAAAAAATAGTGAAAGAAGATTTATTCTTGATGTTTATTTTGTACCTGGACTAAAACATAATCTTATGAGTGTTGGATAGTTAGTACAAAAAGGTTATAGAGTATCTTTTATGCATAATGTTTGCACAATACTAAATAAATTTACAAATGACAGGTTGATAGGAAAAGTGGAGATGACCAGGAATCAGATGTTCCCTCTGTTAGAAACTCAAGATGAACTGGAGATAATTTCTTCATCCACAACTTAACTGACTGTTTCATCTCCCTCCTTCTCATGCATGCAAGTAGTTAACAAATAGTTAGGAATCAGTTAGTTTAAGCAGTTAACAGTTAGTTCTTTCAAGCAGTTAGAGGTAGTTAAACAATTAGTTTATTTTCAGTTTAATTTGCCAAGAAAATCTATTTATAGATGCCTTGGGCACAGCATTGTAAGAAAAGGAAAAAAGAAGATCAATAAAAATTCCTTTTTGAAGAATTACAGTAGTAATCTGTCTATTTTCTTGTTTTCATGCTTTATTTGTATCTAACAAAGTGGTATCAGAGCCAAGAAGAGTAGACAAGGAGAAGTGCCTAGTTGGGAGAGTCAGCAGAGCCAGCAAAAATAAAATGTAGCAAGAAGGAAGTCTAAGGTGAAGCGCGCATGGTAGCAGTTGATAGAAGGATGCGTGAAGGAATAGCTTGTTGTGAGGGGGAGTGACAAGTTGTAGGTGATAGCATAGCAGTCAAAATAAGGTTGACCATGTGAAAGGCACGCAGGGTAGTTTTGTATGAAGAAGCCACTGCCAAAGGAGAGTAAAGCACAGTCAACCTCTAGCAAAGCGCAGTCAACCTCCAGCAAAGGGCAGCCAAAGGAATTCTAAAGAATCACGTAGGCAGACCGTTGGGGATGAGATGCAGCGAAAGAAGAAGCCTACAGTCGTAGCAGTCAAGCAGTGAAAGAAGAAGTGGACGTGGAATAAAAGAACCAGCTGAGCCGTTGAAATATCATGGAAAAGTAGCTAGTAGGGAGCACCAAAAAGAGGTGAAAGGAGGTCATAGAAAATTGGTAGAAGGAGCTAAAAGTGTGAAGCACAGGCAATAAAGAGCACAAATCACAAGGAAGTCAACGCAACAGCCACTTTGTGAAAAAATGGCGAACCATGGCCGTAACTCGCAAGATGGGGTCAGATGCAGAATGTCACCAAGAATAATTCTAAATGGTCAAGGTGTTTGACTGGTGCCATTTTGGGCCCTGTTGGACAAGGCCGAGGAGGCATGAAGAAAAAAAAAAGTGCCCAAGCTAGAGGCATGTTACACAGAAGACTTGCTGAAGTGAAGTGCAATTCAAGCTTCCGTAGAAGCGAAGAAGTGGTGAAGAAGGCATTGAAGCATTCCAGCTAGTTCGTGGTCTCCACTAGAGTCTATTTTGATCAAGTGAAAACCTTCTGAGATATGTTTTTATTTGTTTTTTGTTTCTTGTCTGGTGTCTATATTCAATTTTACAAGGCATATGTTTTTCGTGTTATGCAAGCAATGCAATCATTCATTGTCTTCAGATTATAATATTGATGGTCGTAATGCCATGTTTGAAAAGATGAGCTCCACAGAGCTTGTGTTACACAACGAGTGAAGCTGTGAAAGTGTGTGTGTTGAACAGCGAGTGAAGCTGTCAAAGTCCCTGAATATTAGGCCGATCGTTGGCAAATCTAAACCAACGTGGAAAGAACCCAGCAAAGTCCTAGGAGGAAACCTGAGCAGAAGCGTCGGGTGAAAGAAAGGTAAGCAAGCAGGAAGCTTGCAGTGTTGGACATAAGCATGTCCATTGATAGCCTTTTGATAGGCTACTCCTTAGTCTTAAACGCTGAGTGAATGATCATTAAGCAATTGTATTTATTCGTAGCCTCAATCTAGGCTATATCAGGTGGTGTAATACACATATAAGGTGATGTATTTCGCAAGGTGGTATATTCCACATGAGAGGACACAATTTAGGCATTGTAAATGCTAAAGTTGTTAGTGGGAGAAATTAAGGGGGAGTGTTAGAAACTCAAGATGAACTAGAGATAATTTCTCCATCCACAACTTAACTGATTGTTCCATCTCCCTCCTTCTCATGCATGCAAGCAATTAACAAACAGTTAGGAATCAGTTAGTTTAAGCAATTAACAGTCAGTTCTTTCAAGCAGTTAGAGGCGGTTAAACAATTAGTTTATTTTCAGTTTAATTTGCCAAGAAAATCTATTTATAGATGCCTTGGGCACAACATTATAAGAAAAGAAAAAAAGATCAATAAAAATTCCTTTTTGAAGAATTGCAGTAGCAATATGTCTATTTTCTTGTTTTCATGCTCTGTTTGTATCTAACACCCTCTTCAAATTCAGTGCATCTAAGGAGAAGAGAAAGCCCACTTCAAAACCATGCATCTAGACCAATCATGGCTATGGCATTTAAGGTATGGACATTTATATTTTAGAGGTTTGAATTTGTTAAAAAAAAAAAATATGGTGAAGGGATTACCACCAATGGAACAGCCAGGAAGTTTATGTAAAAGTTGCATTCTGGAAAAACAACATAGAGAGAGCTTTCCAGTAGGAGCTTCATATAGAGCAAGGGTAATATTGGAGCTAGTCCATAGTGATTTATGTGGACCAATGCAAACTCCATCATTTGGAGGTAGTTCTTACTTTCTAACCTTCATTGATGATTTTAGCAAAAAGACTTGGATATATTTTCTCAAAAAAAAGTCTGAAGCCTTTGAAAAATTTAAAGAATTCAAAGCTATGGTTGAAAAGCAGAGTGGCCTTTACATCAAGGTACTTAGATTAGATAGAGGAGGTGAATATATGTCTAATGAATTTTAAGATTTTTGCAGATATCATGGAATTAAAAGGAAACTGACTATAAGGTACACACCACAACAGAATGGTGTAGCAAAAAGGAAGAATAGAACAATCATGGAGATGGCTAGAAGCATGTTTAAGGCCAAACATTTGTCAAATAAATATTGGGCAGAAGTAGTAGCATGTACAATATATATTCTGAATAGAAGCCCAACAAAGAGTGTCAAGGATCGAATTCCACAAGAAGCTTGGAGTGGTAAGAAGCATAGTGTACATCATTTCAAAAAAATTGGTTGTATTGCATATTCTCTTATACCATCTAAATTGATAATAAAACTTCATGATAGAGGTGAGAAATGCATTTTTATTGGCTATAGTGAAGAATCAAAGGCTTATAAGTTGTATAACCCCATTTCAAAGAAAGTGATTATTAGCAGAGATGTGGAATTTAAGGAAGAAGAAGCATGGGATGGAAGCATTGATAAAACCATCACAATTGGAACACCAATTCCCTAAAATGAAGAAGAATCTGAAGAACAAAATTTTCAAGGTGATCAATCCTCTCCACAAGCAAGAAAAAGAACTCCAATAAGAACACCTAGGAGCTTAGCACAAGGTGAATCATCTGGTCATGCATGTCATCCTACTCCCAATTCACAAGTAAGTGATGAATCAGATCCAACTCTTGCCACTTTAAGATCAAAACTTAAAGGTAAGAAAATGAGAAACTTGAATGAGATTTATAAACAAGAAGAAGAGAAGTTAGATTTATGTTCAAAATTTGCCTTTTTCTCTCATGATCATGTGTATTATGAAGAAGCAGTTAATGAGGAACATTGGATAAAATCAATGGATGAAGAGATGAATGCCATTGAGAGAAACCAAACATGGGATATAATTAATCTACCTGAAGGTAAGGATTGCATAGGTGTCAAATGGGTTTATAAGACCAAATTTGATGCAGAAGGAAAGGTTGAAAAATACAAGGCAAGGTTAGTAGTAAAAGGTTTTGCACAAGAACATGGAATTGATTATAATGAAACATTTGCTCTAGTTGCTAGACTTGATACTATTAGAATGGTTTTAGTAATAGCTACACAAAATAATTGGAAAGTATATCAAATAGATGTCAAATTAGCTTTCTTAAATGGTTTTCTAGATGAAGAAGTGTATGTGAAAAAACCACTAGGTTATGAAGTGCATGGACATGAAGAAAAAGTCTACAAATTGAAGAAGGCCCTCTATGGTCTCAAGCAAGCACCAAGAACATGGTATAGCAGGATTGATTCATACATGACAAACAATGGATTCAGCAGAAGCAATAGTGAGCCTACATTGTACACAAAAATCAACAAAGAAGGTCATATTTTGATTATGTGTTTGTATGTTGATGATTTGATTTTCACTAAAAATTTGTCTGTAGACACATTTAAATCAGCAATGAAAAAAGAATTTGAGATGACAAATTTATGATTAATGAAGTATTTCTTGGGCATTGAAGTTGTACAATCTGAGAAGATAATTTTTATTTGTCAAACTAAATATGCAAAGGATGTGTTAAGGAGGTTTAAGATGTTGAATTGTAAATCAGTGCCTACACCAGTTGCTACAGGGACCAAAATTAGCAAATAAGACAAAGGGTCTAATGTTGATTCTACAACATTCAAAAGACTAATTGGTAGTTTGATGTATCTTATAGCTACAAGACCAGATATCATGTATGGGGTCAACTTAATCTCTAGATTCATAGAGTCACCAAAAGACTCACATTGACAAGTTGGAAAGAGGATATTGAGATATGTGGCAGGAACAACAAAATATGAAATTTTATATTCCACAACTAATGATTTTGGTTTGATTGGTTATACTGATAGTAATTTTACAGGTAGCATTGATGACAAGAAGAGTACTTCTGGACATGCCTTTCTTTTTAGAACAGGTGTGGTCACATGGGCATCCAAAAAGCAACCTATAGTGACACTTTCATCAGCTAAAGCAGAGTATGTAACAGCCACATCAACAACATGTCAAGCAATTTGGATGAGGAGAGTATTGACAGATTTATTACAAGCACAGAAGGAGTCAACACCAATCTTTTGTGACAACAAATCAGCAATTGCATTGTCAAAAAATCATGTTTTTCACAAGAGGAGCAAACACATTGATACAAGATTTCATTTTATCAGAGAGTTAGTGAACAATGGAGAAATCCATTTGGAGTTCTGGAGATCTGAAGACCAATTGGCAGATATATTCACAAAGGCATTAGGAAAATAGAGTTTTGATTATCTAAGACAAAATTTAGGCATTGTAAATGTTGAAGTAGTTAGTGGTAGAAATTAAGGGGGAGTGTTAGAAACTGGAGTTAATTTCTCCAACTTCCTGTTTAGCCTCCCTCATGCACGTTGTTTGCATGATCAAATGGATCAGTTATCTCATTTTGCATGCACAACCTCAGTTTAACATTAGTATATTTCAAGTTTATTGTTTGTTCTTAATTCTATTTATGTAAGAAATTTGATCGCAGTTTTTAATGCACGGAGAAATAATAAGATTAAAAATCTCTTTTTACGATTGCTGTAGCAATATGAGTCTGCCTATTTTTATTTTTTGTTATTTTTCTTTCTTGCTCTCCCCATAGAAAATTATAATTTTTTAATAGAATCTTAAAAACAATGAAACTAAATCACATTTAGATATATCTTATATAAATATATTTAAAATATTTGTATTATAAAATCATATGCTTTGCTCTATCAGCAAAATTAACAATATGAATATAAATCAATCATATCTTTATAATGAAAAATGGAATATAATGTTAAAATAAATATATCTATTGTATATCTAAAACACTTTAAATTGACCAGACCAAACAACTAAAGTAACGATCTGAGCAAAAATGAAACAACTCTGCTAACTTGAAAAAGAAATAAAATGTTAAATGAAATTGATCCACTGTACATCTAAAGCACTTTATATTGTATCATTAATATCATTGCTCGACATTTTTACATATTTAGTATCCAACTGTAGCTAAAATTGATCAGATACCTTTCATCCCCAAACCGAAAAAGAAATAAAAACATCATTGAACAAGTTCTCACCTTCTGTAGAATTGAGTGTCTTGTGGCTTTGTTGTCGGTTTCTTGTTGCAGCGGTGTTTTTAAAAACATTGGCAAATTCTCTATTGGAAGCCATGTTGCCTGATATGATCTTTCCTGTACGTGATCAAACTTAACTCCTTTTTCTTTGATCTGTTAGATATTGAAAAACGCTTAACTCGCATCTAGCATGCAAATTGGATTGAGTTATCATGAATATGAATAAGATATATAAATAAGCTTTGAAGGTACCAAACTATTCATAATCGCCTGTACACCTAAAAATTATGAGGGCACACCTAGAAAATGATTATATGGAGAACATGAATCAAAGGTTATGGAAAAGTTTGGAAATGGTTTGTAAATTAGTATAGGAAATATAAATGTGAATAAGATAAATGTATAAATAAATTTTAAAGATACTAAATTATTCATGACCACTTTGTAGACATACAAATTATGAGGGTAAAATTATGAGGGTACATCTTAAAAATGGTTATGGAAAACATGAAGTCAAAGAATATGGGAAAAGGTTGGAAACTGTTTTCTAGATTAATATATAGAAAATTGTAAGATAACTATAGTGAAAATAATATAATTTAAAAATTAATTTTTTAGTTTTATTATTATAAAAAAATATTAAGAGTTAGAGTTTCTATTTTAAAATTTGGGATAAAGTTCTAGAAATCAGTAATAATATATTTATTGAAAATTTTCTACATAATATTAGGTGAATTTATGTAAAAATTAATTTTTTTATATAATTTAAATTTTCAACATGTAATTAATTAATATCATATAGAGAGTGTTCGCATTCTATCATCCTAGTTTCATATATTTAGATTTTATTACAACTTTTAAAACTGCATTATATCATATTATGGTAAATTCATATTATTTTACCCTGGTTATATATAAAAATATAAACATATTATGGTAAATTCATATTATTTTAACCTGATTTTATATAAAAATATAATGGCATTTGAGATTGCCCTATATTATATTATAAACATATTATAATAAATTGTTATGAGTATTTTAATATTAAATTAATGTGTAATTAATATTAGGTAAGGAATGTTCACATTATTTTATTTTACCCTGATCTTATATATAGATGTTATTATGGTCTTTGGGACTGTCCTATATCATATTATAATAAATTTGATAGGATATTTTGTGTACTATTTATGAAATAATCTATATCTTGCATTCTTCATAAAAATAAAATTTATATATAATTTTCATTATTATTTTCATAACTCATATCATATTATTTTTTTTATAATTTTTTATATGTATTTATTTTATTATTTCAAATTTTATTTTATGATTATATTCTTATAAAAGGAATGTACATTTTAATATTATTTATAACTAATTTATATTATATTTTCATAAATTATTATGAGTATTCAATTTATTATCTCAAAATTTATTTTATTTTTACAAAATTTATTTTACTCTTACAAAATTTATTTTTCTCTTATATTTTAAGAGAATGAATGTACATGCCAATATCATTCTACATTACATTATATTTATATATCTCATATCTCACATTTAAAGTTCATGCCAATGTCTTTCTGCAATTCTAAATATGCTCTCTACCATTTACCACTTATAGTCTTATATTTGTCCTTATGGACACGTTAATACGTTTAAATATTACCTTTTTTAAAAATATTTTTTATGTATAATTTTTTAATTTTTAATTTAATTTTTTTTAATTATATTATATATATTTATTTTTTTTAAAATATACATATTTTAATTATCCTTAAAAAGGTTAACTAATAAATTATAATTAATAAAAATTATAATATTTATAACAATATATTTTTCTTCTAAAGTATAAGAAATAATCATTTTTAGATTAAATAAGTGAAAATTTATTTAATGGTGGGTTGGGGGGCGTGGTTGGCCGGTTGGGTATTTCCGTTGTGGCTCTGCAGGACCAGTATTCAAGTTACCCCCAGGTACCTTTGGTACCGGTATTAATCGTGTTTAGCCAGCGACGTCGGTCACGTTAAAAAAGTTTACCAGAGTTAAACAAAAAATAAAAAATAAAATAAAATATATATTTAATGGAAAAATAATTTTATATATTTAAAAAAAATTATTTATTCTTTAAAAATATATACAAATATATTTATATTTTAAATAATAAAATTAATTTTTATTACATAAATATTTTTTTATAACAATAAATTATAAAAATAAATTTCAAAAGAATATTTATTTTTATATAAATTTAAACATAATTATTCAAAATAGACAATATATTGTAAGTCTAAATAATGAAGCGGGAGAACCCCAAAAAAATCCAGAAAAGTCGGAACAAACAAATATTATTTTCAAGTATTATTAAGACACTTCTATGAAAAGTAGGGTCACGTATGGAAATGTGACAGTAAGACTTGATAATTTTTAAACGTGTGGAAATTGATTATATGATCATGCAGGTAGCTTTAAATATCAAAATAAAACTGAACCAAATAAAAAATAAAAAAATTCCCGTCTTCTTGTAGGCTTAATTATTATCAGCCCTAAAACTAATTTTGTAATGTTAAAAACATCACAAAAAATACAATGCATGTTTAATTAGGAATTCCAAGGATGTAAGATATATTATATATGACATTTCACTTTGGAATGAATAAATCTGGAAAAAATAATGTTTTGAATAATTTTTTTCATTTGATAAGGTAAAATACAAGTTTTGGGAGGTCCTATAATCTTTAACAAAATATAAAATATTAAAGTTTGAATAGGAAACATCATCTAGTAGTCCATGTGGAACCAAATAATTATCAAGCAGTTGAATCTTACCTTGCCAAAGGGGACACCCCTATCTATAGAAAAATACTAACCAAAAATAAACAATCTTTCATTAAATTTTGTATCCGTAAAACATAGCATGACAATTGAGAAAATATGGGTAGCCAAAGTTTTACAAAACCACTCAGTAGATATTACCTTCCTCTAGCAACCCAATTTCCATTAGGTAATCTTTTGCTACACTTATACCACATTATCCATGGTGTCTATCTCCTCTTTCAATCGTATTCTACGTAACTTTTACTCAAAGTCCCCCTGAGTGGAGGGTCATATTAGAAGGCTAAATTATTTCTCTTCTACCTTTTTTTCATTTTTTGTACCTATGTCCACTCTCCCTTGTCTTTCGTGACTTCTAGTTGAACTGGTAATGGATTTTTAATAGATTTGCAGGGCTTAGATTTGTATTTTCTTAATATAACATCATTTGGTTCTACCCTAAAAAAATTAATTTTTAGGTTCACCTCCGTAGAGATGTCTATGTCAGAGGTCACTTGAGCTAGGTCTAGAACCTTCCTTGGAGTGTTTAGATCTTCCATAAATTCTCCTTATATATGAGTCTGGCTTATAAGGTCCTCTTTTTTGAATAGAAGATTCAAGATTAACCTAAAATGAGGTGGAATCATCATTGTCAGAATCAACCATCACAATAAGGTGGGTAGGCAGGAAGTCCTTCCATTGAGAATAATCCTCCTTTTTTATTAGGTAGTTACAGTTTTTGGTCAAATTTCTTATATTAAAATAATTATGGCACCAAAACAACAAGCCTTCATAGTCGAGAGGTTGAGACCAAGAGTGGTCTCCTACTTAAAAAATGTTTTTTTCAAGTAGGTTCTTAGAGGTGTCAATATTTATCAAAACCTAGAAAAAGTAGTGTCCACCTATGGGAGAAATGATTCATGTCTAGGTGTATTTACAAAAACACACTAAAAGTTTTATGAAATTCTTTCAAACTAGATTCATTCCAAAACTGAAGTGGAAGATGGGGTAGGTAAACCCCGATGGGTTTTACATTGAGAGGTTCAATGAGAGGGTTAAAGGTACATGATCATTATTTCAAGACCAAGGGTTAGTGATACAAATTCCAAAACAGGTTTTGAATCTTCTCCTTGTCCTTAATATGACTGAAAATGATAATAAATAAACTTTATGCATATGGGTATATTTCAAGTCTACTTTTTAGGATGGGTTACAAATACTTAAAAATTATAGCATGAAGAACTTGAAGATTTGGCCAACGATCCATAAATCTATAGATAACACCTTTCGCTGAGAAGTATTCTTTTGATTTGAACACTTGCCTAGACTCCTCCTCATCAAAGGTCACTATTATGTCAAGAGATGCAGGTTTGAGAGGGTTGGGATCTGCTCTTGCTATTGTCTTATGCAAGACCACCTCACAAAAGGATTTAGTTCCAAGCTTCAGGATTTTAGCATCCACCATATCTTCCAACTCCATGACATCCAAACCCTTGATAACAATAGAGATGAAGGGGGGTTTTTAAGTTCTGGGCTCCTATCCTAAAATTTTTCATAGTAAATATGGTTAATCTAGCCAAGGAAACCATTTACCACTCCATATCTAGTCAATGCTTCCTTACACATCTATTCTACCCATAGATTTCCATTGAGTCCTTTGTATGCCCTATATCTTTATTTTTCCCAACAATGGACCTCCATTCAATTTTTATCTTCTACCAAGCATCGCCTATCATAATGGGGCTACATCCATTCTTCCCAAGGCATAGAGAAGAAATGGTTGGTGGAAGGGTTTCAGGGACTTGAAAATTAGTGGAGTGCTTGGAGATTTTGCTCTGATTATGTCCATTTTTTCCCAGGCATGAAGAAGAACTGATTGACAGAAGGGTTGCAAGGACCTACAAATGGATAGAGTACTGAGAGCTTCTGGTCTACTTGGGTGATAGATTCTGCAGATGTTCACTGCTACCAAGTGATGTAGGGTTACCATCTAGCTGATGATCGAGAAGAGGAGTGAAAGAGGGCATATTTCATTTTATATTGGTAAAGCCACTTCACAACTATTTTTATTTTAATTTAAATGATGGAATTAATTTTTTTGAAATTTCATAATTGATTAATTTTTATAACTTTCACAATTAATTTTTCAATTGATGGACTCATTTTCATATATTTACAAATGTACCTATATATTTATAGGCTTCTCTAATTTAATGTAGGACTCTATTGATGATTAGGATTAGATGACACACAACCAAAAATAAATATTAATAAATCAAGAACAAAAAAATAGTACATTATGCATTTTTGGGTCCCTACAATAGTACAAGGTATAATTTTAAGGATAACCTAAAAAATAGAAAGAAAAGGACAAAGAGAAGATAGAAAGACAAAAGAAAGGAAAATTATATGGAAAAAGTAGAAAACAATTTTAAAATAAATAGAATTTGTCAATAAAAACTTAATATAAACCAATAATTAAAAAACACACAATAATATAATTTTATAATTAATAACCATCCCATATTCTAAAATTATATATAGACATAAATATAAATTTCACTCCCTAAAAAATTATTTAGCAAGGAATACAGTCCCCAAAATTGGCCAAAGATAGAAGCCAATACAACCCCTATATGATAATAATTATGACCCCTATATCATACTATTTATATGCAAAAATATAACTCATGTAAGGAATTTCAAACTATAACAATATTTAAACCACCAATCTGATGAAACAACCATTACCATTCAACAAATAATGAACATAACCACACACAAGAGTTGTGATACTCCCAAAAAAAAACCACTCATTTAGAGACTTGGATTCTTCATAAAATTGGTACCTTGCTTTGGAGGCAATAAATTTGCCTCATAATCAAGATTTGATATTCTATTTCTAGAAAGAAAGGTTGTGGGCCTCACAAGATTTTCTAACATTACATTGGTAGACTGGATGTATTTTATATAGTAGTTTTGGAACTATTAACATTGAAATAATTAGAAAATTTAATTGTGTATTGTATTAGTTATCTTAGTTTCTAGCTATTGCAATCTTGTTTTTTTATAAAATTCATAGACAAGATGGCATCTTCATCATACAACAAATCTTAAATTTTTGTTATAAATGTTATTCTTTAAAACATGTGAATAAAGCCATAAATTTGGCAATGGTATTTGATGTAGGGTTGTATTTTAGTGTGGAGGCTACAAAATTCCAAATGCATTTTTTTCCAAAACACCACATCCATGATACTTGTGATTCCCTTGAGAGGCTTCATCAATGTTGAATTTGATATATAAGAGTATATTATCTAATATAATTTTTCTCTATAAAACTTTATTCTGAAGGTTATGGTAAAGGTCCATATTAGTATATATTGTTATACATTTTTCCATGATTTATTCCATAATTAATATTTTGTTTGATTCGTTGGAATGTGTGGATTCTTATTTCACCCAAAGGGATCTAAGGAATGATATAAATATGTATTCTTTGTTTCATTTCATAGTTTTTATGGCTATATAATCCTTAAAAGAATAAAGTTAATATACTTTTGTGATGAATCCATAAAAAAATTATGGATATTAAAATATATTATGAAGAAATACTAAATTTTCTATCAGACACACTATCTATAAGGTTATTATCTTATATATCAAAGTGAGATTCAAAAAGATATCATCTTGAAGATGGACCGATGCATCCTCTTTAAAATTTGGTTGCATTTAAAAGTATATTTTTTAGTAAGCTAATTACAAAAACTTAATTTCTTTTTGTCAACTTTCTTTAAGAAAAATATCATTTTCATGAGATCATAAGATTAAGTTATTTTTACTATGACAATTAATTTTTGTACAAGATTCTTCTTAATTACACATATTTTTCACACTATATTTCATTTGGTCAATCGGTGTAAGTTTAGATATTTTTCCCTCATATTACAATCTCATTAACCTTGATTAATCCATATTTCATCAAATATCATTTAAATCTATTAGTCTTTGACACTTGGATTCCATTTAACCATCCCTTCATGAGCCTAATCCTTTCTTAAAGCATTTTCTCCCTCTTGGTAAAAATCACCTATATATTAATTTTGTCATTTTTAGAATCAGCTTTAGTCAATCTTGACCCTAATCTATTTAAGGAATGAAGGTGAATAATCATCTTTCAATATATTATGATTTAGTTACAAGATTTTGAACTATATAGAAACCTAATTCCAAACATGTGAAATATGTAATTACAACTCAAGTGATTTTTAGGGCCAACTATATTTTATACACTATTTTGTATATACATTTATTGAATGTTAGGTCAAGATCAAGAAGAACTAAATAAGAGAGCTATATTAACCTAATTCATGAACTAATTATAGATTTAAGATCAAAATTATTATCTGAAGTAACCCATAATTTATAGATTCCAAAACATAGTAAATTACACAATTCGGTGTAGACTACACAAATGGAAAATAGAATCAATCATCTGCTAAATTTGACCTAGTCATAATCAACCCTCTGATAATTCTAGCCTAGTTGTATAACACAACCAAATTTTAGGAGAATATTTTTTACAAATTTCAAAATTCATTTTTAATGCCAATTGTATTTATTTCACTATTATTTCTCTCTTTAATTTCTAATTTTTTGTTTCAATCATTTAATTATTACTATCAATGGTTAATATTTAAGAAATATTTCAAATTTTATTGATGTTCATTATTTCAATAAATTAGATTTCCATTGTTTATAAATTTTAGAGATTTGTATGTAGTTGTAGATATCCATGGAACCAAAATTAATTAAAATAAGATATTGATCTTGATGATTTTATCATCCATCTTAGGGATTCACAGACCTTAACTCCATAAGATCTGATTTCTAATTTTCCATCTGTGAGCTCTGAATTTCAAAATTGTTAGAATTGGACAATAGGTGATCTTTTGATAGAATGAACACATAATAATTATATAACAATAATGACCCTTCTTGTATTCAAAAATATGTAAAAGGATGTGCAATAATGACATGATGTATTAAATTGCCTTTCTTACCAATTGTTTGCTCTATTGTAATAGCTTGGTGAAGAAGAATATAAAGGAATATGGGGAGTGAACTCACATAAGAACTCATGATGTGATTGAATGTAACTCACTATGGAACTCATAATGGCACTTAGTTAAACTCCAAGTGGAACTCTTGGTGGAACTCACCCTCTCACCCACTTAACCTCTTTATCACACCTAAGTAAGATGAAGATAAATGTATAGGGATATTCCATTCAATAAATAAATATCCTACACCAATACCCCCATTAAGTATAGCTTAGGTGGGTTGAAAATAAAAAATGGGTCTCAGCAATAAGGCCTGATGAAGTACCCACACACAATGAAACTTTCAAAAAGTGGATTAAAAGGAGAAAATAAAGTGGGAAAAATTTCCCCCAAGAATGAGATACAAAAACGAGAATGTATGACTAAAAATCCCCATTCCAACACCCCCCTTTAAATAGAGCTTAGATGGGCTAGAAAGTTGGGTCCTAGAAATGAAGCCTAATGAGGTACACAAGTAAATAGTGATGATCCAAATATCCTACAAAAAATGAAGGATGTGTCCCTCTACAAATAATAAAGAGAAGGTAATTGCATAATGTCGCATGGTGAATGTTGTAGTAGGTCCCTCTAAAATAAAATTTGTCTCTTCTTTTTAGAAGAAAAAAACATTGAGCTATCAAACTACTGAATTCCTACTCAAGTAGAATGCAACTAGGAATGATGATGTAAATATCTGGAAAATATTCAAAATTATCCCTTCTAGTGCTCAAATGTGCCAAAGTTTTATTGGGAATTACAAGCCTAACTTTAGAAGATGGTAATAAGGAAGCATATAATTAAGGGGAACAAACATGAGGGTTTATAAGTACCCTCATTACATCCAAGGAAGAATATTTGCATGGAGCATTAACTAAAGGAATGTCCATGGGAAAAGGAGAATGAGGCTCAGTAACCATCAAAACTGGACTCTAGTCTATATATTAAACACTCAGATCTATAAGATGAATGTCTACAAGAATATATGAGTTGTTAATTCTCTCAATGTGTGTAATCTCATTGGAAATAATAGAGTCCTCCAAAGTGAAAATATGTGATGACTCTAAAAGAGAAACATCTTATATAAGAATGAATGTAGACTTTTCAATAAGATAACTAAGTCTTGTAGAATCTCATCTTGTAGTGGTAGCTTGATAGAAGGAAGAGCACTATCCACCTGGAATGTGTTATCACAAGGAATATAAACAGGAGGAAATAATACAATAGTATTTTAAGAGGCAAGAAGAGGATGAGGAGTGATAAAAAACTTAGTAGGATCCCTAAAAATAATATGAAGAGTGCTCCAAATAGTGAATGGACTCTCTATACGCTCCACATGGTGGTGTAGATCTCATGAAATGTGTATCAATAAGTGACCATAAACACAGTGACAAGAGTTAGCCTAGTCATCATATTGACGTAGGTCAATAAGAGTAGGAATATGTCCATATAATAATGGAATAAGGTCTTGATCCATGGGTGAATGCTCCATATACATGTGCACCATGAAGCATACTTGGTATTCCCAAGAATTGCCAATGGCGTAGACTCAACCTCCCTCCTCTTGAGTATCTCAAATAGAGTCATCATGAATGATAGAAGACACCATGGAAATACAAGATTACATGGTAAAAACTATAATTAACCCTTAAATCATGCTCATGAATGGGACGTCGAGAATATCCAAGAATGTTTTCAAGTGAGAAATAAGTGAAAGAATCAATATAAATAGTACATGCTTAAAATAAGGATGTCGGACATAGTCTAAAATACATCCATTTGTGAGCAATTACTGAATGAAGTACAATGTAGAAGGCAATAAGGCCCATAAGATATGTAACCCCCCAAAAATGGCACTTTATAAATTTAGTGTATTTACAATGAAAATAGAGCCAATGGATTGAGAATGAAAAATAAGGCACTTTTGAAAAAAAATGGCATTCCAATTTGAGTTACCGAGCAAAAAATTATCGATAATAATATTTCCTATCATTAATGACTTATTTAATGAACTTGCACTTAAAAAAGAGCCCATTGCATAAAAACAAAGCTATTTTAATTAAATTAAAACATGCTTTAATTTTTTTCTAGGGAAGATTTAATTAAAAATAATAATTTAGGGAAGAATTTAGGTTTGCATTTGTTTAGCTATTGGAAATTAAGAAGAGGTAAAGCACCACCACTTTTGTATAGAGAATCAAGGGACCAACAAAATGCAAATACAGTTTCCAATGGTTCTAGGTTTGAATCTCTTCTGCTTTAATCACAAACTGAAAATAACAATCATTCTCATGTCTTGACCTAGGCTAATCTAGTGCAGGATAAATATTTTTTGTCTATAAAATAATAGGGTTTGATTATTATGTCTAGATGGGATGAGGGCACTATTTTCTATAGTTATCAAGTCAAGTTTCCAAGAGGTGATCCAGATCAAAGTGCCCTCACCCACCATTCTTCTCTGCATAAATTTGAGTTCATTCATAACTAAAATGGTGAAAAGGGTGACTTCCCCTATAGAGAGATCCTAATACACAATCCCAAGTTCCTACTAGTCTCCATGGAAGACATTGATTCATTTGATGGAGTTATATATATATATATATATATATATATATATATATATATATATATATATATATATATATATATATATATATATATATATATATATATTTATGCAAATCCCCCACTAATTTCTTGACTCTATTTAAAACCATGGATTTTAAGATATTGATGAAAATGAATGGGTCAGATTATGATAATGTGTTAGCCTACCAAAAATAGAATCTGCCTCTCTTGAAATTAGTTGGCTGAAACCATATTTGCGCCCCTCTTATTTATCCTAGTCATATGTTGTTGTTGTTGTTACCCTCATCTCTACTTATCCTTAATGGTAGATAAACAGAACCTAAATATCTTGAACAATTTGTTTGTAGGCCAAGAGACTGAGCCACATAATTCCTTTTTAATGAAAATCAATGGAGAAGCTAGCCAACATGTAGATAAGACTCAACAAGGAGATTGGAAGACTAGATATGTTGGTGTAATTTGAAGGTATCACACAACAAGATGTGTATGTTACTTGATAGTCCATTTAACTTTGGCTATTTAAATTAAATATTGAATCTAAATAATTATGCCCATACCTCAAGACTATTATAGGAATGAACCACATATGAAACACACAGCTCTGAGGAGGGCAACATCAAATAAACAATATATCACCACCACGTGCAGGCAAATAGGCCTAAAATTCAACAAAAAAAGAAAAAATGCCTCCACCTTTTCATGGAATGTATGAGTCTTATATCTACAACTAAAAAACTTGTATGCCAATCCAAAAGAAAATACATGTAAATGCCAATGTACAAACAATATGCAAATTCCTCTTAATAAATTTAAAATAATAGAAAATAGAAATAAAATAGATAAATTGATGCTCATTACCAAAACCTATAAATTTAATGCCATGTTAGAATTGACCAATAGATTATCTTCTATTAGAATGAGCACACAAGAATTCGATAACAACAATGACCCTGCTTGTATTCAAAAATATGCAAGAGGATGTGCAATAATTGCATGATGTATTAAACTATCTTTCTTACCAATTGTCTGATCTATTACAATATCCTAGTGAAATGGAATATAATTGAGTAAGAGGAGTGAACTCACATAAGAACTCACAGTGTGACTAAGTGTAACTCAATGTAGAACTCATAGGAAAACTCACAGTGGAACTCAGTTGAACTCCAGGTGAAACTCTAGGTAAAACTCACCCTCTCACTCACTTAACCTCTTTATCGCATCTAAGTAATTTGAAGATAAATGTGTAGGGATAATCCATTTAATAAATAAATGGAATAATAAATACCTTACACCATTAAAAATTAGGTGTGTTCCTCATTACATTACCATTATCCTAACTTCTTTCATGTAACTCATGTTTACATCTTATACCCATTAAGAAGAATACATATAAAAACCCAACTAGATAAAGTTCTATATCAAATGTTTCTACTTCTAATTTATCTTAGCTTTAATTTCTTAGCACTCAAGCTTATTTTAAATTAAAAAATCCACTTGTTTGTGAAATTATTTCTTCTTTTATTATTGATAATACAAATGATAAAAATATGAAAGGAAAATTTAAATCTATTTTTTTATTATGTCATTCCATGATTTTTATTTTCTAAATGAAATTATTTTTAATAAAAATCTCAATAATTGTAATGTGAGTCCATTTATTGACATTTTTGTCTAAAACATTAATCTCATGTTTAATTGATGCTTTTTAAAATTATTTTAAGGTCAACTCAAAGAAAATTAATGTTATGATTTATGTTATTCTTAAATAATGAAATGGAATAATAATAGATAAGAAATATACCCCATATAATGTTACAAATGATAATTTTAATAATGTAACTTTTAATGTTCCTAATTCTCCTATTTGAGCCTTGGTTCTACATTGACACAACTTACCTTTCTTTCATATCCCAATTCTTGCATAGCCTACTAGGTTTTTTTTACCTATTATGATTAATGTACCATCTTGAACCATTATCAAAGTTGTATTTATTGGGTATATCATAGTAAAAATTATAAATACTCAATTCCTATTAATTTTATGTATACATTGGATCATACACATTAAACTAAATATAAGGATGTTATTTCAAAAATCTATTAAAAACATGTAAGCTTAAAATGGTAAACTTTCCCAAAGATATGGAAAAAAATTATCATTATGGAAACTTAAAAATATATTTTACATATCCCAGTGGATCGTGAGATCCTTACTCACCATTTAATTATAAGTTTTATTGTGCCTAAATGTTAATTACACAACATCAAGCATTATCCTATGCATCAATTACTATCTTTCTCATCTTCATGTTATGGTTTTTCTCATGATGATCTATTGATGACCAAGACCTTTTATATAAATATTAAGTAATATTACTAAGATTAGTTACTCTTAATATATAAGCTATTTATGTTAATTTAATGATTTGTCTGATATCTATTTCACTCCATTTTCTATAAACATTAGTTAAAGTTCATATTTTCATAACTTTCTCAAATCAAACAAGGACCTAAAAATATTTTTTGTATTGTATGTGCTTTAATTTAAGATTACACTTACCATAATGTCTCATCAATACTTGATAATGAGTTAAAAATCATTTTTTTCAATAGCTTTCTTCAACAATTCAAAGACAAATTTATTTTTAACAGTAGTTACCAATATTTTGATAAGCTTTGCCACATGATTTGTAACTTTGAAATTAATCTTTTCAAAAAAATTGATAATTTTTACCACATGGTTTGAAACTATGAGATTAATATTGTCAATGACAACATTATCAAATTGAGGTTTAATGTCCATTCCTCTAGAAACAACTACAAATATCAAAGTAAGAAAAATTCAAAGATAAGGCTAATAATGCTCTAGCATTTCAAACTAAGAATGTGGCTGAAAATATAAACATGATTTCATAACCTCCTAGTAGGCTATTTATCCCAAATTTTAGAAAGCACAAATAACTTAAAATATTCCTAGCTTTTCTTCACCAAGTTCTTGAAAGTTTTATTTAAAGAAACAATATTTATTTACCTCCATAGGATGATATATATACTTATTAACCTTTTCTTAGAAGCTATGATATGCATCAATAATTTGGAGAACCATAGAACTTCAAAACATACTACCAATACATTTTTCTCTTTGAGAATTAAACTGCAAGATTTATGTATCATTAATGTCATACTATTTAAGGGCCATAAAACAACGTTAAATAATTGAGTCACTTTACTTAATCAATGAAATTTTTTAAATATTTGTTTCTAACCCATGATACTAAGAAGCATGATAGTTTTATCATGGATCTTCCTATACACCAACAAAATATTTCTATTGATAATCTTTTAGATGTTACTTTTTTGTCTATTTACTAGTTCCCATAAATTAGAATTATTTTTCAAAATATATAACCATGAGATTATAAAAATAGGACACAAATAATTTCCAATATATATACATGCTTTTATTAAAAAAAATTGACTACATATGCCATCATGTAATATAAAGGTTCAATTCAAAATTTAATGATGATATCATTTATTTATATTATAATATAGACACAATGAATTTTACTTAGCATAACCATATTAATTTAAAGATGTAATGGACTTACATGTATAGCCACTAAAGGTATTAAATTATCAACTAGTGTATCTTCCAAAACCTTATTTGTTTTGTTATACATATTTTCAGATAGTATAGTAGTAGTTATTATCTATTATTTAAAAACCTATAACTAAATCAAATGAAAAAAATTCCATTCACATTACATTGATGCATTAAATTTGTGCATAATAACAAAGTATATACTTCTCAGTTGATTCATTATGAGTTACCTATATCACATTATAAATTTCATGGGATATTGCCTAAATTAATTCTAAAAATCAAAATCATTCAGCGTCATCTAGTCTATTCCTTAATTTATTCACCTAAAATTATGGTCACTAAAAAAATTCATTTATAGTTTTGATTCCATGAGCTAAAGATCTTAGAGTTAAAACTCTCATAATGACAACACTAAGAGATGCATTACATAGTAATCCATGTCCTAAATAGAGTATTATAAATAAAATCACATATACTTCCAACAAAGAAAATTCAAAGAGTGGAATTATAAAAATATAAAAATAAATATATGAATTAGAACACACGATTCATTCCAAAAATATTAGGGTAGTAGTGTTATGTTCCTATGTGAGTCTAGTAGGCAAAGAGAATAGTAAGAAATAGGATAGTGTAAAATAAATCGAATCTACATTATGAAAACTTGAGCTGTCTATTGCAAAATAAATTCTCAATGTTAATTCAAGTGAAATGAGCAATAACATAAAAAAATTCATCCAATTAGTTAGCACCAAATAACATTATTTTATATAGTCTGTTAAAAAAATTTCTACTTTACTTTAAAACAGGATTACACCTTTTAAGATAATTTTGTTGTAACATTATACTTTTTCCCCTATTTCTGGCAAGGCCTCTTGTGGAGTGTTTTTTTTTTTTTTTTTTTTCAATTTTAATCTCAATTTCTATAATAATTGTAGTAATAGGTGGCATAACTAGTGACCATAGTTACAAGTCTATTGTCTAGAACAAGGACAAGAATAAGGATAGGGACAAGTGGATAGGTATTCTAGAAAAAAAAAATTATTTCCTATATTTTGAAGATAGTGGGGATGGCTGGTGGACAATTGCTAAAAATTATATAGAAAAAATATTTAAATATTTTATTTAAAAACAATAAAATTTTAAACTTATTTAATATTTTGTAAAATATTTTTGGATTAAAGTTCTCCATTATATATAATATATACATTTTTATTTTATTTTATTTAAAAATAATTAATATTAAAAATAATTAATAAAAAATAATATAATATAAAAAAGAGTAAGGACAATGACTTGTATAATGGCTACAAATCTTTAAAAAGAACCTAGTTTAAATTTCAATTTCTATGATAAATGTAGTAATAGGTGGCATAACTAGTGATCATAGTTACAAGTCTAGTGTCTAGAACAAGGACAAGACAAGGATAGGGACATGTGGATAGGTATTCTAGACAAAAAAAAATTATTTCCTGTATTTTGAGGATAGTGGGGATGGCTATTGGACAACTGTTAAAAAATATATAGAAAAAATATTTAAATTTTTTATTTAAAATCAATAAAATTTTAATCATTTAATATTTTGTAAAATATTTTTGGATTAAAGTTCTCCGTTATATATAACATCTGTATTTTTTATTTTATTTTATTAAAAAATAATTATTATTAAAAAGAATTAATAAAAAATAATTTAAAAAATAGTACGGACAACGACCTGTATAGTGGCTACAATCTGTAAGAAAAAACTAGTTTACAATCAATAATCACTACTTTTGCTAATTTTGATAATTGGTCACAAAGGAGAATTAAAAATGTTGTTCAAACAATTTTACAAAAACTATCTTATTATATTGATAGGGAAAACATTAGATTTCTAATTAATTAAATATATTAAATATTATAAATCAAAACATTAGATGTATAATTCACTATATACTAAGTATTAAAATTCAAATAATAAAATATAAAGAGGGAAAATATGATATGCAAAAGTAGTGAAAACATTACACCTCTAAAAATCTACAAAAACTGTGAATTGAAGAACAGAAAAAAGAAGCAAAATGTTCAAAACAAGAGATATTACACTTTTAACATGAAATTCATGTGGAAAACATATTATATTATTTATTCTTTCTTTAAAAATTCTTTGGTTTATTTGATTTTGTAGTTGCTAACATTTTCGAAACCTATCATTCTCTAAAATGCATACTAGATTTTACGGTCTATATTAATAATTGTTATTTATTTAACACTACCATTGCTACTATAAGCCAGAGTTGAAGAAGAAAAAAACATTAGAGACCATATATATATTTATTATAATACTTTGCACTTATAGTTCGGTAATCTATAAATATTGATTGTATTTTTTTAAATAAAAACAAAAGACCTAAATACGGCCATATGACCATTAAACTTAGTCCCTTTTAGGAAAACATACACCTTTAGATTTTGGAGAGCACAAAAAAAATTCTACAAACTAAAATCCTCTTAATTATAACTTTACTTATATAGAATAAACATACCAATGAAGTTTGGTTGATTGTAGTGTACCCTAGTCCTCATACTTTTGTAGTAGTCAATCACAGAGTAGACTCCATACTTCTCTCCAACAAATTTTTTTTTTTTTTTTTTTTTTTTTTAACACCATTGTAATTATCTATCATGTGATGACATTTTTGGATATAAAGATATCCAAATTTTTCATAATAAATTTAACCTGATAATGATGAGCAAGCCTCAAATTTTCTTTAAAAAAATATATCTAGAAATGTGGATATAGATCCAGCTGAATACGCTGAGTAGGATCTACAAATAAGAGAAATAAGAGCAGTAAAATGGTAACATTTTATTACTCAGTTATGATAAATTGGTTGTCTTTGCTTGGTGATAGTTTCCTTTTTGTTTCAAATTTTTTCACTTTAACAATTACAAAATCCAGGGTGTTGACAGTGTTGGCATACAGAGAATAGAAAATTAGATATACGAGTGGGGGAAAATGTCAACTAGTAAATGGAGGTAAACCAGATAAATATTGAACAACACATGGAATTAGAAAAATAAATCATAGATTTGGAAACAAAACCGAAGTATTAGAGACCATAAAAATAGTAATTTTTTCCTTTTCATGATTTTCTATGGAGCTTTGCCATTTATAAAAAGTAGCTTGTTATTTCATTTGCATGGAACTTATGATTTAGTTTTAGTTTTTAACTAAAACAAATAAAAAAAATGTCATTATAACATAATATAAAATATTTTTATTCATGGCTTTGATTTCAAAATTGTTATTATAGTGAAAATATAGGTAGAACATACTAGTGTCAATCATTGATTTCTCAACAAAAAAATCTAGCAATATTTTTGAAGGTGATGTATTGGTTGTTTATAGTCCTAATTTATTGATCCAAAACTCAGAGGTTTTGGTTGAAAGATAATTCAAGAACACAAAATAACATAATCATATAATGGTATCTCTAGAAAGAGACGTTTTATTGCTCACAAAATTACAGAAAACATATGCTTATCTATGAGAAGAGATGTCTAACCCCCTTCTTATGATACATCTATTTTTATATACTTTGAAAAAAGGAAGATGATGTGAAGGTCACCAATATTGATGGAGATGAAGTGGTTCTACTTTCCTGATTTACAACACAAAATTTAAGAAATTACTATTTTTAAAAACTTTCTATTTTTAGACATCACTATTAAAATTGAAATTATAGGCACTTTCATTAGATTTTCAAGGTTGAAAACCCACTAAGAATAGAATTATATCATCTCATCGCATTATCCTCATTATTATCTTTTCAATGGTTCAAATGAGGAGTTAAACAATGCTATGGTTCAAAAGTTATGGCTCCTAAAAGTTTTACCACCAATTAGGGTAGATCCGTCGCCTAAATTATCACTTTAAGTGTTGTCTAGATCATTTATAAAGAATCCAAATTCACCATTGAAGGAAAAAATAGTGCATTCAAATATTATCAATAAATTTGGTCAATTGACAATAGCTGTAAATATCAATAACAAATTGATTGAGAAGTTTTTGCCCCAATTTTTGGTTCCAAATAGTCTCTGCATTGTAGACTTCATGATTAAAAAATAGAAGTCAATATGAAAGAGGGGATGTTGAGTGTTGTATTATCTTGAACATGAAATTGACTATGTAAAACATTGTGATTGTGTGTAAATAACACAAACTCACTCTAGATATCACCATACATGATCTTGTGCAATTAGATAATGCATATGCAGTGGGATCATTGGTTTTTGTAATACTCGGGTATGAAAAATGTTACAATCAATATGAGCTTCGTCTCAAAGATGAAAAAACTGAGGAAGACACGGAAATTGTAAATGCTAACTCTAGAAGCTTATAGCTCTTGTTTTTTCATCTTTTGAAATGTTGTTTGCTTTGAGCTGACATCTACATATCCACTTTCTTTTTCAAAATATTCACATTAAAAAATTGCTTTACATTTTGTCATAAATGAAATTACAAACATGTATATTCTCGTGTTTGAGAAAAATTGTCAACAAAAAACACACTGATGTAGGCGGATCAGTTCAAAGTATAAAATTTGTACAAATTTAGTTATGTGTTTGAAAAAGAATCATATGGTGAACAATAAGAGGCTAAGCCATGCCTCACTATGCTTGTGAAAAGTCCTAGGTTCTAGGAGGTTATTACTATGTTATAAATGACATTTTACACCTATGTAAATGTACAACAACTTGCCATCTATCTAGAAGCCCAAGCTGCATTGAGAAAAGATAAATAAGACATACAAAGATAATTCTTAAGTAGTGGAGATCATTTAGGAGGAAAAACCTACATTGGGCAAAGTAGTTGAAAATATATTATCATCATACCAAGTCTAAAGAAACCAAATTAAAAAAAAAAAAAAAAACAAGTATGAGGTTGAATAATGTAGTTTTTTGAGATGTGTGAGTAGGCAAGGAGATTATAAGGCCTTAGGGACTATATATTTGTATATATAATAATCTTCAGGACTGTTCATGTATAAATTCGAGCTTTTATGAATAAATAAGAGACTTGGGATGTTGGTCGTTGTTCTCAGATAAAGTCTTGGAAGTTACTTAACATGTTTATATTATTCATTTATATTCTCCTATCATTAGACAATACATGTTGTAACTAAAGAATTCAGAAATCTTTAATATCATGTATTGATGTATTTTGTTTGTTTCTATGTATTCGTAATATTCTGCAAATTGGCAAAGATTCAAAATAAGATTATGAATACACGGTCTAAATTAGGAGTATTTCGATGTATTTATGTTAGCATGGAATGTTGTATAATGGTATGAACAGGCTTTGATTGGTGCAAGCATTTTATTCATGGAGTTGATAGTTTTAAGCATCATGGTATAAGACTCATAAAGATATATGCACGTGGAAGTCGATGGAATCTTTATCGAACAACCTGAGTTTTGTAGAATTCTATCAAGCGATTTTATACTGGTAATTTTCTTTTAATAAATGTTAATCAGTATTACATTGAGCTTAACCTTATCTATAATGGTTCATGATATAATTTAACCGAGTTTGAGCAATTCAAATTGAATCATTCATACAAACTGTTGAAAGTTTGTAAAGTTACAACAGTCTGTAAATAGATTGTACTTTTACAATCCCTGTTAATTAGAAGGTTTTGGCATTAGGTGTAGACATTGTATTGCACTTGGTGACCAAGTATATTGTTGGTCGTAATGATGATCATTTGCATAAGACATTTTCATACTTCGATAAAAATGCCAGTGGATTTATTAAGACCGAAGATCTTAAAGAAGCCTTGGTAGATGATTTGGGTTCAAACGATATAGAAGTGATAAATGATATTCTCCGTGAAGTGGATACGGATAAGGATGGCTGCATCAGTTATGAAGAGTTTGCAGTAATGATGAAGACTGGCATAGACTGGAGGAAAGCCTCATGACAGTATTCACGGGAAAGGTTCAATAGTTTAAGTATTAGATTGATGAAGGATGGATCATTGCAGATGGAGAATTCAGAGAAAAATTAGTAATCCCATTGAATTAATGCATGCATAATTTGAGGTTCAAGGATGTTTTTTTCGTAGGAGCATTGTTTGAAGGTTTAAATTATTTTATCTTTTGGACTCAATGTATGGGCGATGTTAGTGCTGGTTCTTTGTATTGTGTACCAAGTCTGACCTAATTATGAGCATATCAGAGGGATGAAATATGTGATTTTGCCTGACATCCGGTGTTGATGTCCAAATATTTGGAGTCCTAGCTCTAGCTTTTATTTTTATCTATACTCTCAGAAGTTTGAGGCTATTTGAAACTTCATATTATGCTCAACAATTGGGGAGGGTGATGGAAGTTGTATTACATATGCAAGATTTTATGTTTTGATTAGGATGACTCCAATGCGTCAAAGAGACCAGTGGTTCTAACTTTGGGCTTAAATTCTTGGAAAATCGACAGCTGAAGAAATGATTAAAGTCATAATATCTATCAATTGAGCATCTCATGTTGAAGGATGGTTGAGTGACTTGGGTTTACTTGGCCTTTCAAAAGTGGTAAAGAATTCTATACATTAATTCTTTCAGTATAGGTAATGGCGAGTATCTTATTTTTAAATGAAAAAATGAGAAATTATTCTTAAAAGAACAAAATAATTGGTTTGTTGAGATAATTTGGGCAAGTATAGAAGGAATACATAGTAAAAGGAAGTGATATTGTTGATTATTAGTAAAGAGAATTGTGTAATGTTTTGTGGATCAAGATTGGCCATTTAAAAGTTAGATAGGATTGAATAAGTGATTCAAAATCAAATTAAGAACTGTTATGGTGAGAAGTGATCCGTGTATGTAAATAGTATCAGATTGTCATCAATGTTTGGTATGATTATGATCCTGGTATGCTAGCAATTGATGCAGGAGCATCTGCATTCAAATTCAATTTATTATATTTTCCCTCCAATATGCTTTTAATGAGTGGTAATTGTAAAAAGTAAAAGTAAAAAGAAATTTGTTTTGGGGCTGTTGAGGAAATAAGGGGGAATGATTGAAATCATTCAACCGTAAGATATTAGTCTTCTCCCAATTAGTATGTTGTTACAAATTAAAAATTATCTGAGTCCAAGTTGGCGTAGAGGTTAGAGAGGACTCCCTTTTTTTGGAAATGACTACATAATGGTAGCTGGATGACAGAGCTCAAATTTTATGCAGGCCCGAATGGAAAAGGGCTAGGCCTTTCATTTTGTTTATATAGTTTTCCAGCCATTGAAGGATCAAGAAGAAGGAAGGCGGCCAGGACGTTGGCCAAGGCCATTAAGAAGGAGAAAGAGAGGTTGCTGTAAGAAGAGGAGAGGATGAGACGGCCATCGATGTGAAGTTGGAGGCGAAGGAAGAGCCCAAGACGACTACTATAGAAGAGCAAAATGTGGACGCCAAGCCTACCATGGAGTCTACTATCGATTCCGTAATAGCGAAATATGAAGGTGACCAAGATGGTAATGAACATGAACTTGATGAGGATGCTCGTCAGGGTAATGATATTCCTGCACCTCTAAAAGATAGACAAAAACAAAAGGAGTTAGAAATCTTTGTAGGTGGGCTTCATAAAGATGCCAATGAGGAGGAATTGAAGAACGAGACTGCAAAGGAAGGAACAGAAGGGTTGGTGGGTATCTTAAAGGATAAGCTGTAGACTCTTGTTGGTAACCCGTCAGGATACATTGAATCACTACCTCACAAAATAAAGAAGCGAGTAGAAGTATTGCAAGACCTGCAAGGTCAACATAAAGAGCTAAAGACTAAGTTTTTGAAGAAAAAGCTGCGCTGGAGGCCAAATATCATAATCTTTATGAACCTTTCTACAAGAAGCGCTATGACATCGTGAATGGAGTAGGAGATCTTGAAAATAATAAAGAGGAAAAGGAGGAAGAATCAAAGAAAGAAACTACTGATGCTAAAGAGGGAGTTCCTCAATTTTGGCTGACTACCATGAAGAACAATGATGTGTGGCAGTTTAGATTACAAAACGTGATGAAGGTGAAGCCCTGTATAGAGACTGAATGTCAATTTTATAAGCATCCTGCAGGTTAGCAAAGTGTTTAAATAGATGTATAATGTTTTCCTATTCTTCATTGGTCTCAGCACAAAATAGCATGTGAAAAGTTTAGCAGGAATCTGTTGTGTATGACACTGCCTTTTTTTCTTTAAATCTATTAGATTCTGTGAAGATCTTTAGAAATATGAACATTTTGTTAAATACTATTCATCGCAGCGTAAATTGTTGAGAAACACCAGCATACAATCATAATGATCAAGCATTGAATTGACACACAGACCTTCCTATTATTCACGGTGTCTTCCATTGGTGTATCCATTACTGTTTTTAATCAAGAACCAACTTGGATGGTTGTTGCCTGTTTCTGAACATTTGGGGATCACCAAGAAATATTTGGTGCAATGACTTGTAAGTTACTGTTTGGGAGATCAACCATCTCCGTCCAACTTCCTGGTACAGATTGATGATGCTGGACGTATTCAGAGTGTATAATAGGTTACATGGCTGTCAACTAAGAAATGAATGTGAAACTGACTCAGTACTTTGTGGCTTTGTTTATGATGATATATGTTCTGGCAGAGAGTTTTAGTTTCCTGTAACCTATTACATTACATGTGGTTCTTTAATGGAAATATAGGCCTATATCAGATATTAGTACAACTCCATACATAATGATTTGATCTTGTAATTGATAATTTACAGCACAGTGTAAGGACAGTTCTCATCATTTGGTATCAGAGCTTGAAGCTCTTGGGAATTGGCAATTTGTTGATGGCTATGATTTCTAATGAGTTGTTATAGGGTTTGGCAAGAGGATCAGTAGGACAAGCATTAGGAGACCCTGAGGAGAAAAGGTATGCATAATTGTGCTATTTGATTTGAGTTATTGTGCTGAGAAGCAATCAAGTGAAGGAGTTGCAGGTTCAAGGCAGCCAAGCCATTGAGGCTTAAGAAGAGAAGAAGCCAAGGAAGGCTTAGTGAAGATCCAAGAAGAAGCTTGGATAGTTTGCCAAAAGACTAAGGTGAAACAGACTTAGGTGAGGTAAAGGATGGAGTTGAAGAATTGAGAAGAGAACCTTGGAAAGCTAAAAAGCAAAGGAGCAAGTGAATGCTCAGGAGGAAGATCCAAAGCAAGGTAAGCTTGGATTTGTGATTTGTGTTTGATGAAGTAATGTATAATGAGTTGCTACAGGATTGAGAAAAGGATCAAAAGACTAGGATGCAAAAGGCCTAGGTGAGATCAAGGAGATTGTCAAAAGACTAGTCAAGGAGAAAAGGCTTGGGTGAGACAAGGGATCAAGAGACCAAGGTGGAAAAGACTTGGGTGAAGATCTCAGAGATGGAAGTATTGTTGAAGGCACTACAGAGCAGCAAGGTATATGAGGGCACCAAGAAGAAAGCAAGCATCAAAGGTATGGACAATTTTGTAATTGATAAAGAAATTGCTAATTTGAAGAGAGAGTTAGCTAAGGTTAAAGATGAATATGAGTCTTGGATGAAGATGGACAAGCAAGCATGGGTATGGCCAATGAAGAGGAGGTTGAAGTGGCCAATAGATCTCCTAGTGAAAAGGAGAAGAAGGCAAAATGAGATTGCCATGAAGAGAGAAACCCATAGAGGCTTGAAGAAGATAAGAAGGTTGCCAAGAGAGTAGAAAAAAGAGAAAGAGGTGGAGAAGAAGGTTCTCATTGAAGAGAACAAGAGAAGAGAAGAAAGAAAAGATAAAGTGCCAAGAAGAGCACTTGGAAAGATGAGAATGTCCATTAAGAGGACACTCATGGAGACATTATGGTCTCTTATTTTTATATCTAATGCTGTCTTTGAGTGGGTAATTGCAGGTATGAGTAGCCTTGTGAAGGTCAAGAGAAAGGCCTTGAAGATTGAAGAGATTGGTGCAAGAGGAGACACCAAGTGCACAAGTGAATGTGCAAGAGAGAGAAGTGAGTTTGCTGCTGTTGATAAGGAAGAAGAGATGCATTGGTTAATGCATAATGGAGGTGTTGAAGAACCCATACAAGCAAGAGAAGAAATAGAAGATGAGGATGACTTCCATGATACTATTGAATGCCAAGAAGAAGAAAGAGAATAGCCAAGAACAAAGGAAGAAGAAAGGACAGATAATCAAGAAGCTATGCAAGACAAAGAACTAATGGAGCAGCCCATTAAGGAGGTAAAGGTGAGTTCAAAAATTGATTTGTCTTATAAGCATGAAACTGTTGATATGCATGTTAGAGAAGCAAAGAGAAAGGTGAAGTTTCCAATTAATCATGGATATGTGATGCCTAAATGGTGGAAGAAGCAAACTCCCAAGCAATAGGAAGTTCTGGTACAAGAGCATGGATGCAGGATGCCTACATGGTTTGAGAAGACAAATGGTAAGAAGGAGAAACAAGTGTGGATGCCTAAGAAGGCAAAGAGAAAAGATATAAGTGTTGAGACAACAACACCAAGAAGTCAATGGGGAAAGGTAAAAGCTAACACAAGCAACCAAAGGCATGAGGATACAAATATGAAAGGTAAAAAAATTGTTTATGATGATATTTTTGAATCCTTTAATGATATTTCCATGAGAAATGAAAAATGGAAAGTGGCTGTGTGGACTAATATGTAGCAAGGAGAGAGTTCCAAGAAGATGGATGATGAAAGTAGAGATGTGAAATCAGTTCACATGTTTGAAACAAACAAGGAGAGACAAGGTAATAGTACTCCTATTGTTTTTGATAAGTATATTGATGATGATAAAGAAGCTGATTTGTATGAAGAAACCATAAAGTGGATGAATGTATATATAAAGGATGAAAGACAATCTGGTCCTAAGTTTGATATAGGACATGAAGATTTGGATGAGCTTGTGTTGAGTGATGAGATGAAGAGGATAGAAGAGTTGTTGAACCCTCCAAGAGAGTTCTGTAGAGACACCTATCAACATGGTGACACCATTGATCAGATGGAAAATGAATTGAGGCAAGAACAAAGAAGGATAGTGAGGGCAGATTTGGCCAAAGAGCAGACGAGTGGAGGCAGCCAGGAGACCTTATGGTCTCAAGTTTTTACTTCTAACATTTCCTTTGATGTTTTGAATGCAAGTGTTAAAATTGTGGAGATGAATGAAGTCCATAGTTCAATGGACAAATTTTTGAAGCAATAAGAACAACAAGAAGATCAAGAAGACATGTATAAAGATGAAGAAGCATGGAAGCAGGAGCTGGCAGCTGAAAAAGAAATGAGAAGAAGAACATATCAGAAGAGGAAGAAAATCAAGAAGCTGAAGGACAAAGAATATCAAAGACAAACAGTGGTATTGGCATTGACAACAAGACCTTGGGATCCAGGTATACAAGTTAAGACTAATGTATGGAGGCAGCATTTCATTTGAACTAAGGTTCAAATTGTTCCTAGAGGGAGAGTATGATGCAGGAGCATCTGCATTCAAATTCAATTTATTATATTTTCCCTCCAATATGCTTTTAATGAGGGGTAATTGTAAAAAGTAAAAGTAAAAAGAAATTTGTTTTGGGGCTGTTGAGGAAATAAGGGGGAATGGTTGAAATCATTCAACCGTAAGATATTAGTCTTCTCCCAATTAGTATGTTGATACAAATTAAAAACTATCTGAGTCCAAGTTGGCATAGAGGTTAGAGAGGACTCCTTATTTTTGGAAATGACTGCATAATGGTAGCTAGATGACAGAGCTCAAATTTTATGCAGGCCCAAATGGAAAAGGGCTGGGCCTTTCATTTTGTTTATATAGTTTTCCAGCCATTGAAGGATCAATGAGAAGGAAGGCGGCCAAGACGTTGGCCAAGGCCATTAAGAAGGAGAAAGAGACGTTGTTGTAAGAAGAGGAGAGGATGAGACGGCCATCAATGTGAAGTTGGAGGTGAAGGAAGAGCCCAAGACGACTACTATAGAAGAGCAAAATGTGGATGCCAAGCCTGCCGTGGAGTCTACTGTCAATTCCGTAATAGTGAAATTTGAAGGTGACCAAGATGGTAATGAACATGAACTTGATGAGGATGCTCTTCAGGTTAATGATATTCCTGCACCTCTAAAAGATAGACAAAAACAAAAGGAGTTAGAAATCTCTGTAGGTGGGCTTCATAAAGATGCCAATGAGGAGGAATTGAAGAATGAGACTGCAAAGGAAGGAACAGAAGGGTTGGTGGGTATCTTAAAGGATAAGCTGTAGACTCTTGTTGGTAACCCATCAAGATACATTGAATCACTACCTCACAAATAAATAAGCGAGTAGAAGTATTGCAAGACCTGTAGGGTCAACATAAAGAGATAAAGACTGAGTTTTTGAAGAAAAAGCTGCGTTGGAGGCCAAATATTAGAATCTTTATGAACCTTTCTACAAGAAGCGCTATGACATCATGAATGGAGTAGGAGATCTTGAAAATAATAAAGAGGAAAAGGAGGAAGAATCAAAGAAAGAAACTACTGATGCTGAAGAGAGAGTTCCTAAATTTTGGTTGACTACCATGAAGAATAATGATGTGTGGCAGTTCAGATTACAGAAGTGATGAAGGCGAAGCCCTGTAGAGAGACTGAATGTCAATTTTATAAGCATCTTGTAGGTTAGCAAAGTGTTTAAATAGATGTATAATGTTTTCCTATTCTTCATTGGTCTCAGTACAAAATAGCATGTGAAAAGTTTAGCAGGAATCTGTTGTGTATGGCACTGCCTTTTTTCCTTTAAATCTATTAGATTCTGTGAAGATCTTTAGAAATCCAAACATTTTGTTAAATACTATTCATCACAGCGTAAATTGTTGAGAAACACCAGCATACAATCATAATGATCAAGCATTGAATTGACACATAGATCTTCCTGTTATTCATGGTGTCTTCCATTGGTGTATCCATTACTATTTTTAATCAAGAACCAACTTGGATGGTTGTTGCCTATTTCTGAACATTTGGGGATCACCAAGAAATATTTGGTGTAATGACTTGTAAGTTACTGTTTGGGAGATCAACCATCTCCATCCAACTTCTTGGTACATATTGATGATGCTGGACGTATTCAGAGTGTATAATAGGTTACATGGTTATCGACTAAGAAATGAATGTGAAACCAACTCAGTATTCTATGGCTTTGTTTATGATGATATCTATTCTGGCAGAGAGTTTTAGTTCCCTGTAACCTATTACATTACATGTGGTTCTTAAATGGAAGTATAGGCCTGTATCAGATATTAGTACAGCTCCATACATAATGATTTGATCTTGTAATTGATAATTTACAGCGCAGTGTAAGGACAGTTCTCATCAACAATGCATGATTGCTATCACACACTAATAGTGTTGTTCAAGAACAATGTCAGGAATGGTATCAAATGCATCCCTTTGCTTCATGTAGGGCAGTCCACATTTTTGGATATATTAAATGACAAACATACAAAAGGTTATTTGAAAAGTTTAGCAAAAATAAATGTTGAGGCTAGTATCTATTTTTAACTCGTTGTTTCTAGTGAGGAAAAAAATGGCTAAAAATAAACAATAGAATTTTAATAGTAAGAGAATATGACAATTTCTATTTTTTGTTTAATTTGAAGGTTAAAGGCCTCTGTAAAGTAAAAAATGTGTATGCTTCACCTTTCTATCCATTTTGCAACCATTCCAAGCTTATGATCGTGGTTGGCACCCCTTCAATAGATGATCATGCATATTGGATAAATTATTAATAGAATCAAATATATTCATATTAGCATTCATTGCAATGTGTTGTATAGACATAAAATGAACAAATACATTGAATTTTTAATGGAACATTTCTGAGCAAAAAGTTACCATATCTCATTAAAATTTCATTCGATCAATACAGATAAGATATATCGACTGTCACATTTTTGCTACGACTCTTTCAACAACATGGTAGATTTACACTTACTACAAACAAAATCATTAGATCTATTAGTAAGTATTTATTTATTCTTATGTTGTGAAAAAAAAAACTGACTTTACTTTGTAAAAAAAAAGAAAAAGCGTAGACAAAAAACAAAGTAACAGATTTATCGCTCAATTTGATCAAAATTTTGTTTTTTTAAGATTTAAGAAATATGTTTGTTGATATGTGTGTGTAGTGTTTCTTTTCTTTTTTTTATTTTTATTATTATTATTGTTATTGTTATTGTTATTGCTATTGCTATTGCTATTGCTATTGCTATTGCTATTGCTATTGCTATTGCTATTGCTATTGCTATTGCTATTGCTATTGCTATTGCTATTGCTATTGCTATTGGTATTGGTATTGTTATTGTTATTGTTGTTGTTGTTATTGTTATTGTTATTACTATGAATTTTTTTTTTATTGTTGGAAATTTCAATAGAGGCTGACACTCTCTTTGCTTTTCATTTCTTTACAAGGCACCAAGCAACTAACTATATGCAAGATCATGCATTTAGATTTTAGAGTATAGGATACTTATTTGAAAGAATAATATAAGAAAGGATGTTTAAAATCATGAGAATGATGGGAACAATACATTTAGATATATTTTGTTTATTGCAAGTAATCTTTTTTTACATGTTAATCTTTTTCACCTTTATATATTTTTTCTCTTGTTTGAACAAGTTTTTCAACATCATGACTGATGGATTGGATGGTAGAGGCCACTAATGGTTAGGCCTATCTTACTCTCCCATTTTATTAGTTATTTTCACAACAAATTTTTTGGATAGTATTGTTGTTTCTTGGATGTTAGTTGCACATGTGACCTTGTATTCGGTTGTAATAATCATAGTGTTAGGATGACAATGACTCATCATATAATTGTTATTGATCTTGTCAAATTCCAATGATTTGAATATTATCAATGTTTTATCTTCTTCACTCTTGATGTGGCCATATCAACTCTATGGTGTAGGCCCATTCTAGTTATATTTATGTATGGATCAGAAATTCATTGATAAACTAGTATTATATGACTTATGTAGTGAAATGATTTTTTTATCTTGTATATTTTTGTTTTGATTAATTATAGTGTAAAAAATTGAGCATTATTTTAATGTATTGTCCTGGTTAAATTTTATTCTTGATCCTAGGAAAGATGAGTTAAAATAGTAATGACTAGTATATATTATTTTGGCATATGGTTGTATCACATCATTATTGCCATGTTTAAAACATGGGAAATCCTTCTCTAAATGGGATTATATTATGATACTTGAAATAAGTTATATCTTTGTATTCATGTCATGGCTATCATATTTCTTACTATATTAGTATATTTATGAACGAACTTGGGTCTTTTTATTTGTTTTCAAAAGGTTATGTTGTTTGATCAATATATAAATACATGTTTGTGGGGATGATTGCATCCAATTTTGATTGTAATTTCTTAGTTAAACATTAAATTTATAATTTATGAGGGTATGAAAAATATATTATTTTAATTTCATTGTAATCATGCATAGATGCTAGGGTGCCTTGAGTTTCCTATTTGATTAATAGTTTCTTCCAAGAATAATATAACTCTATGTAGATAAAGGAAAAATCAAATTATGTGATCATTGAATAAGCAAGTGGATATTAGAATTATTATTATGTTTAATATAATATTTTCATTATTCTTATAATTAGAATGTTTCACAATTAGGAGATGTAAGTTAATTATCTATTTCAATAAAGTAGAGAAGGTTAAAGGTTATGGTTGATATTCATTCTTAAATAGGGACATGAATGCATTTCAACTTAAAATGTTAGTACTTAGAAAATATATATTTATAATTAATTATATTGATTTCAGTGTCAATAAAGAAAAATATGCTTATCTAGTTTGGATTATGAAACACATGTATATACTTGGAACACGCATGGGATTAAAATAACCATATGAATAAAAGATATCTAGGGGATAAGGTCTACCTAACATCATTTTAAATTGGATTCCTTGTAATTATGGTTAAATTTAAAATGTAGTTAAGTTATAGTAATATCAAGTGATTGAATAGAAAATTGAGCTAATGTGTTTCATTAAAGCTATATTTTTGTATGCATCTTATTTCCAAAAAGGATTGAAATGGATAATTTGTTTATTTTTAAAATTTTATAACTCTTAATTCTATAGATTATATTGACAAAGGTGATGAAGCTTTTATTGATATATAATATGTTCATTAAATTTAAACTCAAGAAGCTCCTAGCTCCTAATTATACATGGATATATACCTAGTTCTAAATCTCTAAATTGAATAAATGTCATTGATTTGTAGGAATAAAAAATTCAACTTAAAAAGACTCATACATTATATGTTAATTATGCATGTAACTAACATCTCTGAGAGGTTTGGGTGATTTTGCATTGATGACTACCGACATAGTACCTCTTCATTTGGTTAGGTTCTCTCGAGCCCCATCATCTCTAACAAGTCTAGGGTGCTGCCCATGTTGAAAACTAGTGACCTAAAACCTATTTATTTTTCTAGGGTTTTTCCTACCTTATACCTATCTAACATATCCACGTGACTTGGCACATTGATAATTAGTGACCTCACACTTATTCATTCATCAGGACTTTCTCAAGGTAAAATTTCTCTAACAGGCTTGGGGGGATTGGCTAGGCTGACAACTAGTGATGTGGCACCTTTTCATTCAACATGGTTGCATGAAATCCATAAAATGACAAAGTAGAAAAGAAAGGAAAGCAATGCAGTAAAACATAATTTTCAAATAGGGAGATATCAGTTTGTCACAAAAGATAGAGAAGGGTAAGGCATAAAAAAATTCCTCCAATTATAAAATGATTTCAATGAAATGGTCATTGAACTAAGTGGCTATGTCATAGCTATACCTCGATAGACCAAATTTAACTAAAGGTCTACCTCTAAAAACATATAGTGAATAAATCCTAGTGAAAACCAAAGTATGGTTTTCATGTGAATTCCTTCAATAGATTAACACCAGTGCTTTATTATCAAAAAGACATAAACACCATATGAAAACTTATAGGTAAGCACATGAATGATCAATACTTATCAAAAGAGAAGGAAATAATTTATAAAGAGAATATAATAGTTAATCATATCATAATCATGACATACATAAAGTGGCTAAGCATTGATTCAATTAATAATAGCATTATTGATAATTTAAACATGCAAATGAAATAAAATTGAACACAAAAAAGGTGTTTTTTGAAAAAATAGAACTTGTATTTGTTAAAATAATGAAAACTACTAGAATAATTGATCTGGATTGCCATTACATACTAGAGCATAGAAAGGAATTGGAAAAAATCCAAGAGCACTTTTGACCATTTTTTTAGTCATCCCTAAATTACAATATGACTCTTCTATAAGTAGATAAGGATTAGGGCTCACCTCCAAAAAGTATGAGGATCCCATCCTAGACCATGATGGCTACTCATTACAGTTACAATTGTATTTGTAAAAAAAGAACCAAAATAAATTTAAACAAACCCACAATAAATCTATGAGAATCATCTCCAAACATGTGGAGGTGGCTAAGAGGCATCGAATCCCAACTATCTTGATTGGGAATTTATGAATTCCAGTGTGACTGATATGAGATAAAATTCCTTGTCTAGCTTGACTAGGTTCATTTTAGTATCTTTGAAGATCACCTTTACCTGAGTACAGGTCTTTGGGAGACCTAAAAAATTACATCTATTGAGGCCTAGACTCCTAAAACTAGATTGATGCTCATAGTAAATTGGGTTGACAAATCCAACACTATTTAGGCTCCTTCCTAATTTGCCTTAGTCACTTTTTCCCTTATAACATGGTCAAATTGACCCAAGTAGACTCAAAATTCCCCTTGGTTGAGTATACTGGCATATGGGTTGAATAACTCTAAGATATTGACCTCCTAAAAGTATGTCAGCATCTTTTTATTTCCCTATTCTAGGAAATCTATGGTAGTACAGATTAAGGCTAGCCAGTCTTCCATCACTGCTATCATGTTTTTAACATAAGTTTGGTATAGTACCAAATCCTAGGTAGGCATCAACTTGATGTATGATAACATCCCTTTATTAACCATGACCTATAGCTTCCAACACTTCCCTTCAATCTTCATGATTCTTCCCATTTAAGGTTGTGTCCTCTGTATAATTGAATTAGTCTCAACTTGAGTCTCTATTACTTTCCCTAAGATCGAGAAAAGCAATAAGAGGGTGTCCCTAACCTACCCAATTAATTTGATCTAGAATTTAATATTCACTTGAGCCTCAAGAGTCTAGAATTGGCTCTACATGTCCTCTAGGAGTTTCTCATACATGTCATGGGTGGCTCATAGCATAGACAGTGGGTACTCAAATAACTCCTCTTCCCTAGTAGTAGTCCTCACCTTGGTAAGGGAGAATAGATCCTGATGGGTTTGCCATATCATCGATTTCCCCTTATATATAAACCTTTGAGTGTGTGTCCTCTTCATGATTCTAAATGCTCTGTCAAAACTCCATTACACATATGGGTCACTCTAGACATCCATCTATGGAGTATGTGATCTTGGCATCACACTGATAGGGATGTAGGAGGTGTGGCTAAAATGGTGGTCAAAGGTGGAGGAGAGATGGATGACATGGAAGTAGTTAAAGATAAAAGGAGTGAAGGTGGAGGGGACATGGGAGTAAAAGAAGGGAGAATGAAAGAGGAAATGTATGGGAATAATTGAGTTCATCATTGTTCTTTGGTTAAGTTGACTTGAGATGGGATTAGTATTAGGAATGAATCATGGAATAATAGAGACAAGATGGGCTGATTGAAGGTAAAGACAACGTGGCCTTAGGTAAGGGAAAGAGTAAGTCAGGGAGCCAGTCATCGACCTCTAGCTACTATAACTAGAGGAGTCAAAGGATGGGTTTCCTTATGCATTTTATTCATCCTCTTCTCTAAATTGGCTATGGGTACTATGATGAATGATCTAGCTATGATAGCTAGAGCTATAGGAATTGATGATGGATAACTTGGATCCACAAAAGGAATCATTAGGCTAACTAGAGTGGGGGTCATGAGCATCTCTTCTATAAGTGATAGAATATTATAGGCTATATCCGTACCTATTATCGAGGTCATACCCATAAAAGTCATCAAGAAGACTCCAAGCTATGATATGGGTAGAGTGGGACGGAAAGTAGAAGTCACAATGCTCGAAAGGACTAAGCCCAAGGGTATTTAGGTGAAATATGAAATTTAACAACTGGGAAATGGTGGAAGTAGAGTTGAAGCATATGTCATAGGAATATAGAGTTAAAACATGGTAGGAGCAAGGGGAAAGAGAAAAATAGGAGGAGATGAATAGGTGCCTGCTACATGCTGTATTTGGGGATCACTATCCAATTGACCCCAGTATCAAATATCAAAGGTTGTAGTATTGTTGGTTGAATATACTATGCTTGGGCTAATTAGCACTATGTGGTTTGAGATTAGGGATGTCAAGGCTTAGTATAAGGAAATTATAGAGCAAGTAGAGGTAGATCATAAAAATAATGTGAAGGAGGTGGAGGCAAAGGTGAATCTTGAGATATTGAGGTTGCTAGTGGAAGTGGAGCTTGAATAATCAGGGTTATTGGTGAAAGCAAGGCTTGAGGATAAAGTGAAGGAGGAGAATGGGTATGTTGAGGAGGATAAGGTGGTGTGACAGCCTTCAGGATTATATGTTAGATGCTTGGAATAGAATATGAAGGAGGTATAAATAGAGCTTGAGGAATCAGAACTTTGGTGAAAGTGAACATGATAAATCAAAGTTATTGATGGAAGGGGAACTTAAAGAGTGACTAGAGGAGGTAGAGGCACATATTGAAGAAGAGAAGGCAGTAATATGTCCTTCACAATTCTCTATAAGATGGTCAAATAAGTTGAAATTAGGCCCTCTATAGGCCGAGTAATAGCCAAAGTAGTTTTTAAGGGGCATGTCTGAGTCTTCTTCCCTTTGTTATTCATCTTGGCCACTATTCATAATTACATTTCTTGTTCATCTACATCATCTAATTATATCTCATCATCAACCTTATCCTAATGGTTATATTTTATGTTTAGATGAGATCTATACTATGACAAGTGGGCCCAAATCAGCCTATTAGGGTCCCATTACAAAAGCTTGCATTTTTGTCATAGTGAAGGAGTCTTGCCTACCCACCATATATTATATGGAGGGAAAGGTCATATAAATTTTCCTTTGCATCATGATGGGAAGTGGAGGGTACATCTTCTATTGATAATATATGTAATGGCTGAAGATTTCATTCACTAGTTGATTGGTGATCTCCTACGTTGTTAGGCAATCAAGAACATAGTTTGTAAAGCACAGGGGTTATTACATGAATCTCAAAACTCAAATCATTATGTCCTTTTTATATAGTTAATAATCCCCTATGAATGTGATATATTTTTTCATTGTATTTAAAAGTCAAAGCATAGGAGCTTCATTAATCACTTGGTACACCATTAAGTAGAAATACTCATAGATGTCCTAGACATGTTGGTGGAATTGGTAATCATATATCTTGAAGAAAAAAATGTGGATAGTTTGGTCACCAAGAACCCCAAAAAAAATACTAATGAGTTGAATGAGAGTTTTACATAGATGACATAAAGAAAATAACTCATCATGTATAAATTTCCCCATTTTGGGCATTTATAATGGCCTAGACAAACTTGAAGATTATCAATCCTCTAAGGTCTAGGATGTCGTATCCAGTCAGAATCATGTTCAGCAGAGCACCCATAACTCATTGACATGTTGGTAGTCTAACTCTGTAAATAACTGATTCAGAAGGATCGCTCCTAGTCATACCTCTTATCTAAATGTGTGTACCATATAAGTATTGATCTTTCATTTGTTCACCCACTTGTATTATGGGTTCTTATCCTAGTCTTAGAGGATAAAATATATTTGGTGATAGACCATTTAGGTCGATACTAATGCTACATCATATGAGAATAATAAGTTTGGGAGGGGAAAGTATGTCGTGAAGGAATTCCTAGATATGTTGGTAATATGCTACCAAGAGGTGGGTTAACACACCCAATCATTAACACCATCTTGTACTCAAATTCCCTTATGAAGAATGTCATCTAGGATCTTGACACAAGGAAACATCTTTGGTTTAGCTGAGGCTCTATGGGTCCACATATTTTATATGATTGAAGGGCATCCTCGTATTTGGTCTCTTGGTCATCAACATCACCAAAGTCCCTAGGGACATACATAATTTCTTTGAATATGTCATTGTAATGCTTGTATCTAGTTAAACCATTAGGGAAAGTGGTGTCTTAGTACTTGGGATTGGAATTCATATTAGAGGATGTACCAAACATTGAAATGGAACAAAAAAGGAGTTAGGAAATTTTGAGGTGTTGAAGGCATGGGATAAAAAATTTATTTGTGGATTTAAATACAAAAAGTGCAAAATTTCTTCTAAGCCGGTAATGGTAACCATTAGTGATTTTCTTTTAGGCTTTAAAATCTTGTGCATGCATGGCCCTACATTAATGTCATTTGATAACTCATTTGCCACAAATTTAAAATTTAAGTTGATGGTAAGGTTTTATCCTCTTAATTCCAAATCCAAAATTAAATGTAGAGTGCATGATCCTCTACCATCATATGGATATAACATTGGTGATGGGATCTTTTCCCAATCTATCCAATTAGGTCCACCTTCCCATTCCATTAATGGTGAGTGCATGGAAATAACACTATCACATACCATAGAGTTTCCTTATCTAGTCCCCACTTTCTAACACTTGTCATTATTCTATTCAATTTTTATTAATGGTCGCCATCTAATCACAACTTCACACTCCATGCCTTTATCCTGAACAAGATGATCTATCCCCCAAGGACACATGTCACACCCTGATTGGTCCTAATTAACATATCCTACTCTATTCTCAACTTTCCAAGTCACAAGTGGAAACTAGTTCATCTTTGTATTATGTGATGTGACAATGTCTTGCTAAGATGGGATCTCTTTAGATCTGACATCTATGTCAAGTCTAGGAGACTCATCTTTCTCACTTGAAAGTACATGGCCTCAGCTAGTCCCAACTTTTTAACATGTGTCATCCATCTATTATATTTTTATTAGAGTCACCATATAAACATAAATTTACACTCTATGCATTTATCTTAACAAGGATGATGTTTCATCTAGGGACACATTCCACACCCCAATTGGTTCTACTTGATAGTTCCTACTTTATTTTGAACTTTTTATGTCACAAGTGGAAATCAGATCATCGTTACATTATGTGATATGATAAATTCCTATCAAGCTTAGATTTCTTAGGTTATGACATCTTTGATAGGTCTAAAAGATGTACCTTTCTCATTCATGAGTACATGGTAGGCATGCAATCACATACATTGAAGTTGCCTTGGTGAGTCCCTACTTTTTGACATGTGTCATTGATATATTGGATTTTTATTGGAAGTCGCCATCTAACCATGGATTCACACTCTATACCTTTATCTTGAGTAGCATGATGTGTCACTTGAGACACATGCCACGCCCTAATTAGTTATACTTGATAGGTCCTACTTTATTTTGAGCTTTTCAAGTCATAATTGGAAATCAATTCATGTTTGCATTATGTGATGTGATAAATTCCCCTCGATTTAGGCTCTCTTAGGTTGTGGCATCTCTGACAAGTCTGAGAGACTCATCTTTATCACTTTGAATGACATGTTGATCTTTCACTCAGCCTTGGTCTCTTGATCTTTGACATCTTTGATAGGTCCTCTACACTTCCCTATCTAACTTTGAATGACATGGGGAGTGCCCATTACCCTAGGATTTGGGCTATAATATATTCGATAGGTGAGAGGGAGTATCCTTTGTGATTCTAAATTATGTGGTGATCTACCATTGGCCTGAGTTATCTTGAGCTATGACATCTATGATAGGTTTGAGGACTATTTTTTCTGACTCTGAATCATGTGGTGATCTCCCATTATACCAAGATTTCCTAGGCTCTAACATCTATGACAATCTGGGGGACTAGATTCTCTAACCCTAAATGATGCAGCAATCTCTTATTGCGCCATGATATTTTGGGCTCTAACATTTTTGATAGGGCTAGGAGACTAGCCTTTCTAAATTTGATTAATGTGGTAAGTTCCCATTGGGATAGGCTCTATAAGATTCACAATATGATAAAGTAACAATGGAAAAAAAGAAAACCATTCATTAAAGCTTACCTCTTAGAAATAAAATACTCCTTGACTATTTTGAATAGGTCATTGTAATTCTTATACCTATTTAAAGCAACAAAAAAAGTGGTGTCCTAGTACTCATGATGTGTGACATGCATGCAACCTTGTACCTTGGAGTTTCATGTGCTAGTACTTTTTAACACAAATCATTGATATATTAGTTTTTATTAACAGTCTCTATATAAGCATGAATTTTCACTCCATGCCTTTATTCTAATTAGGATGATGTGTCATCTAGGAACACATGCCACACCTTAATTGCTCTTGGTTAACTTCTCATACTTTATTCTAAGCTTTCTAAGTCATAAGGAACAACCAGTTCATCTTTGCATCATATTATGTGACAAATTGCATTCAAGATAGCCTCTTTCAAGCTCTAATAGGTTCAAGAGACTCATCTATCTACTTTTGAATTATGCATTGATCTCCTATTGATCTCATCTCTCTTGATTTCTGATATCTCTAATATGTCCTAGCCACTCCCCTCTCTAACACTAAATGATGGTGTGAGTGCCCATTACAACAGGGTCTCTTGGGCTCTGATATCTTTCATAGCTGCTTGGAGTCAACTTTATGAGTTTGAATGATGCAGTGATCTACCATTGGCCTAGGCTCACCAAACCTCTAACATCTCTAATAGGTTTGCATAACTACCCTCTCTGATTTTTAATGATGCAAAAAAATTCCATTGGGCTAGGCTCCCCTAGCTTATGACATTTATAACAAGTTTGGGTAATTGGATTCTTTGACCCTGAATGATGTGGAAATATACCATTAGGCTATACTCTCCTCAGATCTAAAATTTTTGATGGGTTTAGGACACTGGCCTTCTTACTCTAATTGATGTGATGAGTTCTCATTGGGCTAGGCTTTGCCAAATTCACAATATGATGAACTAATAATTAAAAAAGGGAAAACCATTCATTAAATCTTATCTATCAAACATAGAGTACTTTATTTTTCCACAAAGGATAATGAGTATCTTTCTTTAGGAAAAAAAATGATTTGAGGAACATTTTCTCATGGAAATCAATTTACAATATTACTGACATTATAGACTAAAAGTAAACAAATACTACTTGGAGTTTTTTAGAAAAGTTAAAAAAAGTATGTTACTACTTGAGTAAAATCACAGCCATATTTATTTTTAAGTTTCAAGCACGTATCGTGGCATATTAAACACAACAGATTTTTCTTGTACAAGTCCATTGAATGTTTGAGGCTTTTTATTGATTAAGTTTCCATACTTTGCCAATTGTTAATAACTTGATCAAAATTTGATCAGTCCACTCTATTTGTTGTTGCAAAGTTTATGTTTTATTTTATCATTTATATTTTTACTTATAGATTTGACTTGGTTATGGATATTTACCTTTTCTTCGTTATAATGTTTAAATTTATAATTACATTTTTTAAACATGACATTATGCTTATACAATACATACACTTTAATTTTTTTAGTAGTTAAAATGTGTTTATCTCATTTGTTTGTGCACTGCATGGATCTACATGTAAAAAAATAAAGATAATGACTACCTAGATTTCCATATTTTAATCAGTAATCATTAATGGATCTTCTTAAGAATTGTAAGTCTTTTTCAAACATCTTTTTGCATTAATGTCATTTGACAGCTCACTTGCTCCAAATCTGAAATTTTGATTTGGTGCTAATATTTTATCCTTTTATTTCCAAGTACAAAATTAAATTCACAACCCATGATTCTACACCCCCAGATGGATATAATAATGATGATATGATATTTTTTAAAACTATCTAATTAGGTCCTATAGACATCCAATTCCTAACACTATTATGTTGAAATTGTCAATCTTACTCAAAATTCATTGTAACAATCAATTTAGGCCAAAATCACTTAAAATGTGCTAAATGGTTTGAGCTTATCGTATACAAGTACTGATTTAGGCTAATGTGTCCCTAAATGGGGAAATTCATTTTATGTGATTATTAAATTTTCTCAAATCATTTCGAGTCAAAATGACAAAAATGCAATTGGACACTCTAAACCACTTAATTCTTCTAATTTGAAAGCACATGACATGTGCATGTGTTATTTTGTGTTGACAAGGTCCTAAATGGGATATTGGGTCATACACAACTAGCATCATAGTCTAATTCCACTCCATTTGAATTACAACCTAGTAATATGACATTATGACTAGTTTGATTAATAATGTGCAACCAATTTTCAAAGAATTGCATAAAATTGATTAATCTCACTTAGGAAGATTAATCCAAATTAGGAGCTTAAGTGGATTTTTCATGGAAGTTATTGAATATTTCTTAGTTGGAAATTGATTGTTAATATCTACATCATTAACTAACATCATCTATGGGGTGGCATCCATAAGCCATAACTGTAACAAATATTAGGGTTAAGGCCTCCCATGCTTCTTTAATGCCCCTTCCTTCCAAATATTTATGGGGATATTTATGGATGCTACCTCAAAAATTTAATTAACTCATGAACACACATATTGATCTCAAGATGGATGGCCATAGCTAATTCTGATCAATTCCAAAATCCTATATATAAGAGGGCCAAGACCACCATTTTTAAGATTCATTTTGTGTAAACTTATTATGTAGAATTCTCTCCACAACCTTTCTTTGTGTAGTGTTATTATGCTTACTTTGCAATATGATAGCTTCATTGATAGGCACACATTTGATTTCATATCATGAGCCTAATTTCATTGGTGAACTTGAGATGATGGAGGAGTAAATAATTAATAATAGATAAAGACTTGAGCACCAAATCAAGGGGAAAATCATGCTTATAGCTGCATTTGGATGGTGGGATGATCTTGGAAAGGTATTGTGTATGTGATTTTTTTAATAGCTCTTAATTGTCATTTTCAAACCTTGTAGAAGGATTTGGCTTATCTAGTTATGTTCTTATGCATTTCTTGTGTTTTCATGACTAATGCTTGATCTAACTATCTTTAGATTTCATCTCTACATCTTGGCATGCCTCGTGGGACAACACATCCCATTCAATCAAGAAGAACAAATTAGAAATCTTATATTTCTTAAAAAAAACATTTAAAATCTATAAAAATCAAATTTTTATCATTATTTTCCCATGTTTTTGATATTTTTGTTGATACACAATTCACATAATTACTGGTATCAATTCTTTGTAACCAACATTAGTTCTGGTGTAGGGCATAACTTAGATTAAAAAATGGATTTTTTAACTTTTTTTTTTCAAAGTTGTAAGTTGATATTTTGGTTTTTAACTCTGTCTAAACTTTTTATTTCATCATCTAGAGCTTTGTTGGAAATTTTATTTTAACTTGGGCTAACAAAAAAAAAATCGACAAAAATATTTTTTGCCTAACAGTTCATAGGTAACCAACATTAGTCTTTATTGACTAGTATCGGTTCTTTTATGACCAACATCGGTCTTGTAATAACTGGCATCTTTCACTATTGACTGATGTTGGTCTCTATGTAATAAAAATAGAGAACTTGAGAGCAAGTTTTAAAATCATGTTTGTTTCATTGATAATTATCCTTTAAAGCAAAAGGAAACTCTCTAACATTTGTAGGTCTCACATGGAGAAGTGCCAAATTTGAACATATTTAGGTCTTGAAAACTTCCATATTGTGCTTAAGTTAGATGGTTTGTTTAATTATTTTGTGATAGTTTTTTAAAGTTTTGCAACTAAGGCCAAGTGGCCAAAAACTTCACAAATATCTCAATTTGTTGCATAAAATTTACATTCACTCAAAATTGCAAATTCTTTGGAATGTTTTGTTTATGCTAGATCATTTTATATTGGTTTATTTTTATGCAAACTAAATAGTGCATGTACGCTCTCCCCCATCCCCTTTAGGGAACTTGGGTGACCAAAAGCACCATTTTTTTTGTAATTGTGCCTTAGTCTAAGGCATGAAAAGAATTTTTTCAAGGCTCTCCCCAAAACTCTTATGGTTTGGGTGATCTAAAAACAACCTTTAAACTCTTTTCACCTAGTTTTATTTTATACAACTTGGTTTGTGAGGGGGAGTTCACAACTTATTCATGAGTTCTTTAGGGAAGGTTTGACCTGAGGTTTCATTTTCTAATATTATTTCAACCCTAATCCACAATGGGGTATATAAATCAAGGATGATCCACTAGGATGTTTGCTTGAGCGGTTAAGCAAACTCCATTAGTGGCAACCTAGGTCAGACCGTAAGAGTAATTTGAACATCACACTACACTCAACAATTGATGGATGTAGTGGTTGTGAAAAAGACAAGACCTTTTCAAAAAAATATGATTGACATGGATTGAATTAACATGAGTAATATCTAGTGTTAGCCATGTTTGAGACCTTTTAGACAAGCAAAAATTTAAGTTCTAGAACAACCCCACTTGTCATGGACATATTATTGATGAAAGGTGAGTATCCCTAAGGTCCATATCACTGTACAATATCTTGGGAGAAGGGGGTTTAAAAACCCTACTACTTCATGCACTTTTATTTTTAGATTAACATTTAAAATCTTTCCAAAAGCATGTATATAGATAGATTTTAATAATATGATGAAACTTTGTCAGTTTAGGGCCTAGGATGATTTACTTAGTTATAGTTGGTTTTTTTCTTTACTTGTTTGGTCTTTATTTGAGTCTAAGACTTATTTTTAAATAAAAAACATTATAACCAAACACATTTGTTATCCACCATTTCTTGAATAAGGTGTTACGCTGGTCAAATCCAAATCATCCTTTACCTTGTTCAAATTATCATCTTAAACATTGTGTTTGTCTTTGTCTAAATAGTGTTGTTACACTACCCATTTGAGTTTAGACTATTTTCCAAAAATCTTTAAGTCCTTCACTTTTTAATTCAAAATCATAATCTCACCTTTCTAAGTTCTAAATAAACGTGTTAATCAATTTTTTCATTTGTACTTGGTTTGATTTAACTTGGATATGATTCCCCATTTGGTTTGAAGGCCATTTTATATACTCATTATCATCCTTTTGATCATTGTGGACTTATGTTATCTTATGTTTCATTTGCATTCTAAGTTATAAAATTAGTTTTATAATTTTTATTACCATGTGGTAGCATTGTTCTGCCCATTTGGTTTTAGTTTTATACTTAGGAATTCTTATGTGTTTTCATAGCTTAAGTTTCTTAGTTTGCATTGTTACTTTCCTCATCAAAAAGACTTTCCTCTAGTTTTCTAGTTGTAACTCATCAAATTTATCCCTCACTTTTATGGTATTGATGTATCATTGGCCTAGGTTTGGTGTACTAGTTTACACTTTAGGTTTCGAAGTTATCATACCCTCTTCCAATTTGACAATTTCAACTTACCAAGGTTGAGTAATTTCATGATCATTTATTATAATTGTGTGGTACTACACCACTTTATTTATTATAATATATTTTACCTTGTCACTTATTTTAACAAAATCAAAACACACTTTGTTAAATGTTTACAAAACATTTTCCAAATCTTTCCAAACATAGAGAAAAATCTTCTAGACATGACTCAAAAGTACACTTGTAGTGGGGTCTCTTACAACCCTAGCTATGAGGAGGAGCACTTTTATGATAGGAATGAGTACTTCATCATGTTTGAGGATGTCAACATTTTTGGGCCTCATCTTTGAACACCAATCCAATCCATGCTAATTTTTATACATCATCCCCATCATTCCCCTTTGATTTGCATGCCATGCTTGAAGGTTACCATTTTAGGTTATCCCCCTTCGATTTTCACACCGTGCTCGATGGTTACCATTTTATATTATCCTCTTTTGGATTGTACAATCAACCAAGCTCTCCAATATATAAAGGTTATCATTTTAGGATATCTTCATTTAGCTTACATGAGCCATCAAGATCTAGATGATGCAAAGGTTACCATTTTAAGTTCTCTTCTTTTGGCTTGTACAAGCAACCAAACTTTGTAATGCCCCATCATTACTATTCTAGGCACATTACCTATATTTGTTGAACCTACTATTAAGGAACATCAATTAGATGAACTAGTCTTTATTGACCCCTTCTTCAATAGTCTATTTTTTAGAGAGCCCATTATTGAACCACCAACCATTGTTCACCTTGAGCCAATTTTTCCCCACTTAGGAAAATTAGTGATGATCTTTGAACCTCAACAACAACCATTACTTCTTAAAGATCCATCTTTTGAGGACCAAAATGTGTTCAAAATTAATATTTTGTAACTAATTATAAATTAAGCTCATAATGTTATTATTGAAACACCCATTTGTGATGAGTCAACATGTGATAAATCACCCATTGATATTATACCTATTATTGAGGAGTCTCACTCAAATGATCTAGTCTTTGTTGAGTCACTTCTTAATGATTATAACCACCTTTGGGAAAATCATTACCTCAACCATTATTCTATTTTTAAAGAGCCCCTTCCCCTTGAAAAGACAATCTCTACAGAGTTGTCCCTTGGTCTTTTTACACTCATTGAGGACTCTCACTTTGACAAGCTAGTTTATGTCCAGTCATCCATTGATTGGTTCCCTCTCTTTAAGGGTATACACTTAGGAGAGCTAGTCTATATTGAACCCTTCCTAGATGAATCAATTTTTACAAAGCCCATTATGCCATCATAGGCCATTATTTATCTAGAATTAAGCATTTAACAAAATATCATTATAGAAATAACCACATCAAATGAAGAATCAACATTGAAGTTAGGTTCCCTTTCTGAATCAACAACAAATTTAGCATTAGAATTAGAATCACTATGAGTCTCAACATCAGATTTAGAGTCCCTTTACTCAGACTCAAATTCAAAATTAGAGTACAATCATGGTTATTATAACATTGGTTACACTTGTTTTGTAGATCAATTTGAATACATTTATGATCCTTCTATAATTTTTGAGGATGATTACTTCAACATAGACTTAGATTTACCTAGTATCTTTTATGAGGATTATGTTTCCTTTCATTATTCCATTATTACCACCCAACATAGCCATTATATTAATATTTCACCTCCCACAAGTGTCGATTAGGACCAAAAATATCACACTTTGTTTAACCATATTCATGGAAACATATTAGGTATAAAATATCAAGGAGGTAATACCACACTCATTTAGAAGAACAATCTCCTAGTGAAACCTTTTTAGAGGCACTAGGGGATGATCAAAGTTCAAACTCAGCATCTTTTAGTGAAACTTTTTTGAAGGCATTAGAAGAAAATTAAATTCAAATCTTAACATCTCTTTGTGAAATGTTATCAAACGTGCTATGGGATAATCAAGACAAATTTAATGGTTAAAACCTCATCAAGGCACGAGTAGCTAAGAAAACAATTTCTTCACTACTTGATGAAGACATTATTCAAGATGAAATCAATAAAAATTCCAATCTACAACATAATCAGATGGTAAATACTCTCAACATCAAATAACAAAAAAATATAGTGGTCATATCGAGAGCATCTTTAGATGTCTTTGGCCCTGTCACAACCAAAATTATGTCAAATCTGGAGTCATCAACATTATGTGTGACTAAAAATCTTGATCTTCATTTGTTATCTTACCATTATACATTCCATTATCATCCATGGTTTCATTACCCACTTACACAATTTATCCTATGCCTAACATTATTTATCCCTATTAGTAGCACTTTCCTTTATAGAGGCTACAAATAGATCTTGTCTTAGCATTTAGAGAAAATAAAATAAATGACCAATGAAGATCACAACAAAATTATTGGAGCCCATATCTATAACAAGTTATTGATAAATTAGCTATTCAGATGAGGTGTTGGGTAGTAATTTTTATAATTGATAATTCAGGTTGTTTCATACATTGACTAGGACATGCATCTCCATGTCTGTAAAAGTAGTAGAACCATTTTTTATTTTCCATTTACCCTCCCATTTTCCTTTCCTTGTCTCTTGAGGGAAACCCCATAGATCATTTTATTATAGGTATCTTATACCATTATGTCCCATTTACCATGATGTTTTAACTACATTGACTTGAGGTCCTTCAGGACTATGTAGGCAATGCTCAATTTCTATTAAGGTCAACTTGGTCACCTTAGCCACACTCTCACCATTTTGTGATAAATTTTTAAGTTTGAATGCTCTTTCCATTTTTTAAGCAATCATCGCTTAAGGGAAATCATTTTTCCATTATATCCAAGTGTCATCTTATGATTTTCTTTATACCATTATACCATGTCTTTACTATTGACCAAATATTATTTGTAGCCATCCTACCCAACCCCTTTTTGATCCTGGTTCCTTTGGTTCTTCCTACACTTTACGAGAGGGGATTATAATCTAGTTTCAATAGTTTTTAAATTTCTTGTTTAATTGGTAGTCTATAGAAGTAGTGTGATAGTTGACCTAGAAATTTATCTTTGATTTACATCTTATTTGGTGACATTGATTATAACCACCTCTGTGCAAATCAATATTTTATTTGGTACTACTAATTATAACCACCTATGGGTAAATTAATATTATGGAATTATTTCTTAATTATAACCACCTATGGGTAAATTAAGAACAACACCTTTTTATCATAGATTACCATATCACCTTGTTATTATTGTTATCATTTTCCTAGCCATTTGGCCTAAATTTGGGAAGTTTGTTGTGACCTAGTCAGTTTTTCAATGCCTTTTATGTGGGTATAACTATTTTGACTTGAAGTTTTAATGGGACTACATAGGTTTTGCTTGATTCACATTGAGGTCAACTAAGTCCCCCTTTTCCAACTCATTCTCACTGATTTACAAGCATGGGACATTGCATCTAGCTTTAGCTATTATTGGAACTTCTACTCTTGGATGTGCATATCCTAGATTAGTTGGTTCCTTTTACTATTGTTAACTTTTCATTTATGTTATTTATCCCAAAAACACAAAAACATTAGAAAATATCGATAAAAATAACAAAAACATTGTCTTCCACTTTTGTTTATTCTAATCATCCCATGTGCTTGCCATTTTACAATACCATTTCCTTTTCCCTCTATAACATCTATCTTGTGAACTTATCATAAATTTTAGTCTATTCTATTTCCTAGGAGAACTACATTTTTTCTGAATTTCATGTTGAAACTCACATCCATGGGACTATGTAAGTAACATCCACTTGTCTTGTACATTTAGTGTTAGCTCAACCACCCCCTTCCTTTTCTTCTTTTCCCCATTCCTTTGTCTTCTTCTCCTATTGTAGAAAGTAACACTTCTATCAAAGGCATGCACATGATTGTTTTCTGATTACGCTAATATTATGACTAACTCTTGTTTGTGTGTGTTTATTTAATTGCTTCCTTGTCTCCTCATTTATTTTTATTGTTTCTTCTTGGTGTCTTGGTATTTTGAGTTATTGTTTTTTCTTGTTCCTTTAGGTTTTTCCATGTACTTCTTGATTATACACATAGATCTTGATTTCATGTTGTTTCTTCAGTTGTTCTTACTTTGTTTTTCTACATTCTTGTTCCTACCTAAATCTTGATTATTAATATTTTGATTTTAAGTTAGGTTACATTTATGTTTTGTTTTTATTTATTTTTTGTTTAAATGTAAATCATTGTAGCTATAGTATTAATAGTTCTTATCATTATCCTTAGTTATAAATATTCACATTTGAACCGACTAATCATGATTGAAATACAATGTCATTATAGGTTCCTCATACTTATGATGCATATTTTTTCTTGTTATAGTAAGCACTATGCACTTTGGATCCATGGCTTAAAGTCAATGTAGCTCTGATGATCAACTCTCAAGTGCACCAATGAAACTAGGCACCAATGGATTTCACCCCTGACTCTATGCAAGATTTGTATCTCTTAGCATACATTATGAGTCTAATCAAACAATTATCTATCTTTCTTCTATTTTATTCATTCCTCATTCTATTTTCTCCCACTTCTGGGAAAACTACATTAGCTTGAGGTCCATTTAGACTATGTACGCAATGCTTGAATATATGATGTATCTTGAATCATCTTGACCACCTTAATTCTTCTAGTCATCTCTCTCATCACTTTGTTCATCCTTGTATGCGTAGTTTTTTAGGGCTACTTTAATCATTAAACCCTTGAATTTGTGTTTGCATCTACTCATACTTGATATATGCATTAGGTTATATCCTTGATCTATTTCTTGCCAATTTTACTATTGAGGTATAACATTTATATCCCATCATAGAGTCAAATGAGCCCTACTAGGGCACCAATTAATTATCAGTAATCAAAATCAGCCCTATTGGGGTAAATTATTTTATCAAATGATCAAATACACTCTACTAGGGAATGTTATTATTTCCTTTCTCTGGATCAACACTCTCATATTTATTATAGTTCCAAGATCTATAGACTTTTGCCCTCATTCTGGCAATTTTATAGTGTGAAACTTGTCTTAGGATTGATCATTCCTTGAATACATAGCTTGTACCCTGGCATTCAATGTGTTCAAAGTGTGTTGCTTATATTTTTGGATTGTATACTTCCCATTCCCCCAATACTTAGGGCCCATTATATTCTAATTATAGTTTTATCATTGAGAATCAATGTGTGTAAGCATTAGCTTGTATGTATTTAATCTGTCTCATAGGTTAATTTTACTTTTTCCCTCTTTTTGTGAGTTTATCCTTTTTATTTCATCCTAGTATGTTCCATTAATGGGGCATCATGGTTTATTTCCTTCCAACTTATTCTTGACAACTCTTTTCTTTGAATATACTTTGCTTCATCTAAACTTATTGCCACACCTTCTCAAATAGGAGCTAAGTGTAGACATCCAATTCCTAACACCATTGTGTTGAAATTGTTAATCTTACTTAAAATTTACTCAAATGATCAATTTAGGCAAATATCACTTCAAATGTGCTAAATGGTTAGATCTTGTCATATATAAGTGTCAATTTAGGCTAATGTATCCCTAAATGGGAAAATGCATTTTAGGTGATTATTAAATTTTCTTAAATCATTTTGAATCAAAATGACAAAAACATAATTGGATGCTTTGAACCACTAAATTCTTATAATTTGAAAGCACACAACATGTGCATGTGCTTTTTTGTGTTGATAAGGTCCTAAATGGGATATTGGTTCGTACACAACTAACATCATCTTCAAATTTTACTCTAGTCAAATTATGACCCAGTAGTATGACATTCTGACTAGTTTGATTAATAGTGTACAACCAATTTCTAAAGAATTGCATAAAATTGATTAATATCACTTAGGTAAATTAATCCAATTTAGGAGCTTAAGTGCATTTTCCATAGAATTTATTGAATATTTTTTAGTTGTCAATTTATTGTTAATATTTGCATCATCAGATGACATCATATGTGCGGTGGCATCCACAAGCCATAAGTGCAACACATATCAAGTTTAAGGCCTCCCGTGCCTCTTTAATGCCCCTTCCTTCAAAATATTTATGGGGATATTAATGGATATTGCCTCCAAAATTAAATTACTTCATGGATACACATCTTGATCTCAAGATGGATGGTCATGGTTGATTCTGATCAATTCCAAAATCCTATAAATAAGATGGCCAAAACCACCATTTTTAAGCTTCATTTGTGTAAAATTATTATAAAAAATTCTCTCCATAACATTTCTTTGTGTATTGTTATTATGTTTAATTTGAAATAGGATAGATTCATTGATATGCATACATTTGATTTCATATCATGAGCCTAGTTTCATTAGTGAAATTGAGATGATGAAGGAGTAAATCATTCATCATTGATGAAGACTTGAGTACCAAATAAAGGGAAAAATTATGCTTTTCGATTAATTTTTATGGTGGGATGCTCTTAAGAAGGTATTGTGTATGTGATTTTTTTCAATAGCTCTTAATTATCATTTGTAAACCCCATCAAAGGAGTTGTCTTAATTAGTTATGTTACTATGCATTTATTGAGTTTTCATGACTAATGCTTAATATAACTATATTTAGATTCCATCTCTATAGGTCTAACATCTCATTCTATTAATAGTAAGCATGTCTTAAGCATGTGGCAACATACCTTAGAGTTTCCTTGGCTAGCTCACACTTTTTGACACGTGTCACCCCTCTATCATTTTTTTTAAATTAATGGTCATTATTTAAGCATAGTTATGTGTTCCATGGTTTTATGTTATGCATAATGATTTACCACCTAGAGATAAGTGACAAACCCCAATTTATTCTAGTTAACTACCGGTACTTCATTTTGAGCTTTATGGATTAAAAGTGGCAACTAATTCATTTTTTACATTATATGGCATCATAGTTTTCCATTGGGATTGACTCTCCTAGGCTTTAATATCTCTGACAGATCTAAAGATCTCACTTTTCTAACTTTGAATGACCCAATGATCTTATATTTGGCTGATCTTTCTTGGGTGCTCACATGTCTAGCAAGTGAGGGAGACTATTTTTTGATGATGCATGATGTGGCTAGTACCTATTAGATAACACTTTCCTAGGCTCCCACATATTTGATAGATCTTAGGCAATCATATTTCTGAATCTAAATGATGTTGTCAACTCCCAGTGGGCCTATCTCCACTAGGATCTAAATTTTCTTATAGTTCCAAGAGACTACCCTCTCTAACTCCTAATGGCATAGCAAATCTATTAAAATTCAATCCATGTCTTGGAAACTGTTTGTTAGAGAATTAAGCATTAATAAATGAGTGTTAACTAAATTCATTACTTTGAAATCTAACACATCAACAAATAAAATGTCATCACATATGTTATAAATGTCATCATACATATTGCAATAACATAACTTAATAAATGGATCAGGATTTTAGTGCTTTATCGAATATTGTGACTGACCAATTGATAGATCTTGTCATTGATAATCATAGTTATTCTTCATTGAAGATATCAACCATTTATATTGGAAATCGATTTCATTTTTTATCTTTATTTGCCTTTATTTCTACCATATTTTGGCTATAATTCATTTGTGTCTATTTATTTAATTCCCAACATTATTTTTTCTATAATCTAGCTTTGAACTCTCTATTCTTGTCATCTAGTTCTACTCAAAGTTCAATGGAGCCCATTCTACAAGAATTTTTGACTCATCCTTTATTTTTGTGCTCCTTCAAAAAACCACAAATGAATTTCATTAGTAGAGTCTCATCTTGTCATCTTTACAACATATTCTAGATTCTTTCTAAGCAAGTTTTCAATGCTATCCTTTCTATCATCAGAGAATAATTTATCTCCACCACTAACATGATCAATGTTAGTTCAATGGCTTCTTATGTATTTTATACCAACATAATGTTCTTTCTCTATAACGAGGAGAAGGTGAAATCTTTGGTTGAATTATTTTTTAATCCAATTTTTAGGGTCAGTTTGGATGAAGCTATACTAGCCCTAGATGGTGATCAGGGAGATCCTCTGCCCTTATATAGTAGAGACAAGTTTGGGTTCATGCCAATGGCCATGTTCATGGACATGAAGAAGATATTCTCTATTCTCCATGATTACATTCAATCCCTAGTTTTTGAGATGAATTCAAATAGGTTGTCTAGTTCTTTGTCCCCTACCCCTACTCACATTTAAATAGTTTTTTATCATCTCTGCATGCTATGAAATTCATGTATATTGTTCACCATTCTAGCAAAAGGATTAAACATTCTTGGCCAACCTAGCATTTTGTGGCATTTATCCTTCTCTTCCATGGTTATTTAGACAAGCTTCAACAACATTTACCATGGCTTTGGATGAATATTTAGTTATATATATGCAAGTCCGAGTAGTTGAACACTCTATCTACCTTGGTGGTTATGGTTCCAATGTGGTGGTTATTGATTTAGTTTCTAGGAAATGTCCTTTGTTGGTTGGGGATTGTTCTAGGACTATCTCTACTTTCAAGTTTATCAAAATCATACCAATTGACTAGATTTTTGAATGTCCCTTTTTTAATCTAATACTATAAAAAAAAATTGCACTCTGCTAATACATTTTAAGTTTTTTTGTAAATTGACCTATGTTATGGAAAGGAAAGTAAAATATTTTGGTTAGTATTATTTTGTTATATATTCTTGGTTTTTATCAGGCATAGGTCCTGTAAACTTGATATTTATAAAAAAACATTATTTAATCCATTATTTCAAATCTAACAATTATAAAAATACAAGGATCGAGATTGCTATAGTAATATAACAATAAAGAATTTAATCAATGATGTCACTAATTATTTTTCTCTATTTTTTTCTTGGATCCGTTAGTGATTCCACCAATAAATTTTATATGTAGAAAATGATCCCATGGAACCATGGCTTTTTGTTCAAAAAAAAAGAGCTCCATATTTTTAGAAAAGTATTTTAAAATTTCCTTTTCCTATGCCTTATCACTCATTAACCACTCCATGAAACCACTAATTTGGCTACATGTAGGTACTAAAGCTGATTCATGGCTCTTATTTCCTATGTTTAGGTATTTTTAAAATAACGTAGAAATATTGGTCTAGTTTTCAGAAAACATAATAGTATAGTTCTTATCTGTAGAAAAATTAGCAATAAATTTTTTGTTATCTTCTTGGTGGGCATTCTAACCCTTATTTGATGTCCATAGGGATTTTTACCCTCCCTTTTATAATTTTAACTATCATAATGTGTTGAATTTACTTTTAATAAGTGTCTAATATTAATTTGAGAAGTCTATAAGTACACAAGTGTAATACTTCATATAATTCACATGAAATGACTAACACAAAATGAAAATATAAGACAATAATTTAAAGTAAGATTATATAATTTATGTATGAGAAGAAACTGAAAGTTTAGAGAACATTTTTATTCAATATTAAATTAATTTTATTCAATATTAAATTTTTAATTTTATATTATACAACTTCACAAACTACTACAAAATATATATGGATTACAACTTACATCTATAATTTTCTTGTTTAAGTGTATTGATTATTTTATTTCAAAATTATTATAATATGAGGGCTTCATAATAATATATGGATAATACATACGTGCATTAATTCCATTAATTTTATTATTTTATAATTTTTGATCGATTGATTAGGTTTCTAAGGAAGAACCGTTGTATCTTAATGACTAACAATAAATTCTAAAAAATAGAGTGACATTTTTAGAGCCAAAGTGTATAGGATCATGTTCATTAGATAAATTTCATAGTATATCAATAATAAAAAAATCATAATACAATGGTTTATGGTTTTGGTTGTTTTATTAAATAATTTTTATGGTTTTGATAATCCTAAAAAAAATATCTTCTAACCTTCATGCTTCTAAGGTTTGTTTGTCTCATCAACTATTCTAACTTTTCACTTTTTATTTCTATCAACCATCTTTGCATTAAAAAAAAGAGATATATGGTTATATAAACCTTTATTTATACTTTTTAATTATTTAAAAATATTTTATAGTAAAACTAGGTTAAATTTTATTTTTTGATTAATGTAATATTGGTTAGATTTGATCGCAAAGTAACAAAAATGAGTATAATTAATTTTGATATCAAAATGTCATATTAAAAAATATATTTTATATAATAAAAAATATATGTCATTTAATTTATTTGGAAAGATCATATATAAAATATTTATTTGTATTTAAAATATATTACATACATATATACATATACATATTTGTTGCTTCATTTAATATTATATAATAGATTAAAGGCATTGACATTAGCACATATTTGTTGCTACCACATGAGCATATAAATGATTGTTGTGGTGAAAATTATGGATCACAAATGAATAAAGTACCATGGGTGTGCTAGAATAAAATAATTAATAAAACTATTATAATAAAAATATAGTTATCCATCATAAAATTATAGTACATTTCAATGCTTTTAAAAAAATAACATTTAGATTGTTAAAGTTTCTTATGTAATACAAGATGTAGTTTAGTAGTGATGCATAAAAAGAGGCTATAATTATTGATCCATAGCTCCATTTGATCCTATCTTTGCATAAAAATGAATGTTCAAAAAGTTTGGTACAAACATAACTCGATTAGTCTAGTTATGGATATTTTAAATGTTTTTTAATGTTAATACATGATCATCTAAGGGTCTAAAATTGTAGTTTAATATTATTTTTTTATATTTTTATAATTTTATATTTTTTTAACTAGACTTGAACTTCACTTGATCTTCATCTGATAGGTTAATTTTAGTGTTTATCTTATTTTTTGATATTTTAATATCTACACATGCTTGCATGCAAAACTTAATAAAAATAATAGCTGCTAAAAATAACATGTTGAGTTTTATTTATTTTTAGAGTTATAAAATTTTAATGCCAAATCTAGGTTTGAGTTGAGGCTTATTCATTCATGGATTTTAATTATTTGAATCATTCAATGTGAATCAATACAACTTATTTTTTTAGAAGCTTTGCCTATTGGTATTTTCTTGTCTTGATAGTATTCTAGTTCATTATTTGGTATCAGAGCAAGTTTGAATCTTGGATGTGTAAGATATGGTGAGAGGATGAGGAGGAATCACTCAAATGAATCAAACTATGTAAGAGTTACAGAGGCAAGTAGAATAATTAACCAAGATTAATTTGAATCAAAGACAAAGAAGAGTAGAAGATGATGTTGAAGATGACAAAAATAATGAAGATGAAATTCTGTAAGAGGAGTGATAAGAACATCTACCATCAATGTAAGAGAGAATGGTTAGAGATTTAGAAGGAAGGAAGGAAGGAATCAAGGTTGGTTTTCTAGATTATGTAATAAATTTAAAATGAGAGGAGTTGATTGATTGGATGAACAACATGGAGAATGTTTTTGAATGAGGAACTATAAGAGAAGACAAGAAGGTAAATTTTGTATGCAAAAAATTTAAGGGTCATGCAATGATTTGGTGGGATCACCAGTAGAAAGAAAGACATAGAAAATTTAAAGAGAAGATCAACTCATGGAAAAATATGGAGAAGAAGTTTAGGGAGAAACATCTTCCTGTGGATTAATCATGAACCCTATATAGAAGATTCCAAAATTTGAGGTAGGAGGATCATAGTATACAAGAGTATAAAGATGAGTTTTACAAGCTTTCCATATGATGTGGATCATGATAAAATAGAAGAAAAAATAGCCACAAGGTATGAAAATGGATTAAAATTTTCTATTCAATATGAATTAAGAATGCATATAATATTTTACATGGAGGAAACTTATCAATTATCTTTGAAATTAGAATTTTAAAAAAAAAATAGATAGAATTTTAGAAGAACATCTATTGGGCCAAGAAGAGGACAATCTCCTCCAATAAGGGAATAATGTGGATTTAATACAAATAGAGGTGGTTTCAATAACAATAGAGAAGAATCATCATGTGGTTCCTAAATATAATAAGATAATAGACAAGGGTTTCAACTTTATCAAAGAAGAAGAGGATTTTATGAGAGGATAATGATATGGTGGTGGTAGAAGATGGTTTAAAAATCAATGCAGATATTGTGTTTGTTACATATGTGGATAATAAGGTCATAAATATTTTGAGTGTCTGCACTACCAAGATTAATAAAGGAGGTAAGAGGATCGCCCAAAAGAGAATTTAGTTGAAGCTAAAATAGACGAGAAAAATATTGAAGTTATAACAGAAGATATTGGGGAAAATCTCATGATGAGAAGAATAATGATTGTTCCAAATAAATAACATGTGAAAAATAAATAAGGTGGTGATGTATGGAATAAAATAAATATCTTTAGAATAATGTGTACTTCAAGAGGTAAGATATGCAAGGTAATTATAGATAGTGGCAATTATGAAAATATAGTTTATAAATATATGATTGAGAAACTAGGTTTGCAGTGTGAAAATTATCATAATCCTTATCATATTTCATGGTTTAAGAAAGTTAATGAAGTTAAAGTAAATAAAAAATACTCAATTAAGTTTTATATAGGTAAAACTTACAAGTATGAAATATGGTGTGATATTATTCCAATGGATGCATGTCATGTATTATTAGGACCATGACAATTTGATAGAAAATTAACTTATGATGGATCAAAAAACACATATAGTTTCTATAAATGTGGTATGAAGGTAGATTTTTTACCATTGAAGAGTAAGGGTAGGCTAAAATCATGGTGACTACAAAATAATTTATCAAAGACATGAACATGGCAGGTTGCTATTATGTGTTAGTAGTAAAGAAAGAAGACACAAAAGTAATACAAGTACTAATAGAAGTAATAGTGTTGAAGTAATATGTAGATGTTATATTTGATGAGTTAATATATATTTTATCACCAAAGATATATATTCAACATCATATTGATTCGATTCTAAGATCATATCTACCCAATCAAACAGCGTATAAGATGAGTACAACAGAACATGCATAAATAAATAAATAGGTTATTGAATTGGTGAGGAAGGGTGTAGTAAGAGAGAGCATGAGTCCAAGTGAAACATTAGCATTGATAACTCTAAATCAATATGGAGGGTGGAGGATGTGTGTGGAAAGTAGAGAAATAAAAAAAATTATAATCAAGTACATGTTATATATACCTGATTTAGATGATATGATGGATGTTCTTACCGGAGTAAAATATTTTACTAAGATTGATCGAAGGAGTGGATACTATCAAATTCAAATTCATGAAGGATATGAATGGAAAATAACATTCAATACTAAATATGGTTTATATGAGTGGATGGTAATGCCATTCATATTATCTAATACACCTAGCACATTTATGAGGGTGATGAACATAGTGCTATGAGAATATAGTGGTAAGTTTATGATGGTTTATTTTGATAATATTTTAATATTCAGTAAGACTAAAGAAGATTACTTACAACATTTAAGAATGTTATTATAATTATTAAGAAAAGAGAAGCTCTATGCAAATTTTAAGAAGGGCAAGTTTGTGCAGAATAGTTTGATATTTTTGAGATTTGTAGTTTTAGCAAATGGTGTAAGAATGGATGAATAAAAACTAAAATAAAATTTTGAATGGCCTTCCCCAAAGAGCATCACATAGGTAAGAAGTTTTTATGGTTTAGTAACTTTTTATAGAAAGGTCATTAGGAATTTTAGTAGTCTTGTTATACCAATAAAAAATGTTATGAGAGGAAAAAAATTGCATGAACAAGGGAAACAATAGAAAGATTTGAGATATTGAAGAAGTAAATTACAAAAAAACTTATTTTAGCTTTTCCATATTTTATAAAAGTGTTTGACATTAATTATGATGTTGCATTTGTGGGAATTGGTGTTGTGTTGAGTCAAAAAGGGAAGTTGATAGCATATTTAAATGATAAATTAAATGAGGTAAGAAAAAAGTATTCTATGTATGATGTTGAATTTAATGGCATTGTACAAGAATTAAAACATTGGAGGCATTACCTCATACCTAAGGAGTTTATGTTATTTACTAATCATGAGTATTTGAAGTATGTGAACACTCAAAATAATTTAAATAGTAGGCATGCCAAGTGGGTGTCTTTCTTTCAAGGTCATACTTTTGTGCTGAAGCACAAATCAAGAATATTAAAATCAGGTAGTTGATGCTTTGAGAAGGCAATTGGGGTTGATAACTACTATGGTGAGTGAAGTAATTATATTTGAATTTATTAAGAAATTATATGATATTGATCCCTATTTTGGCCAAATATTTGAGAAATTTAGGAATCCATTGATAGGTAATATACATAATGTTTATGATGAGTATCTTATGCATGATGGCTATCTCCTCAAAGGGAAACAATTTAATATTTCAATTGGATCCTTAAGAGACAATATTATACAATAATTTCATAGTGGTGGTTTGGATGGACATTTTGGTAAGACAAATATAATAGATTTGGTGGAGAAGTATTTTTTTCCAAAGATGAAGAGATGTGATAAGATATGTTTCAAGGTGTAGGATATGTTAGGGGGGACAAGTACATGCACAAAATATAGGGTTGTACATGCCATTACTGGTTCCAAGAGGACCACGGATAGAAGTGAGTATGGATTTTGTGTTAGGATTACCAAACATACAAAGTATTAATGGTTCATTTTTTATTATTTTAGATAGGTTTTATAATATGGTTCGTTTTATTACATGTAATAAAACCAATGATTCCACTAGAGTTATAGAACTAATTTTTAAGGATATTATGAGATTTCATGGTGTTCTAAAAACTATTACATTAGATAGAGACACAAAATACCTAAGTCATTTTTTGATAACTTTATGGATGAATATGGGGACTAAGCTAAAATTTAGTAGGGAATACAATCCCCCAAACAAAGGGATAGATAGAAGTTGTAAACTTGAGTTTGGGAAAATTATTCATATATATATTGGGAGAGAAGCCCAAGCAATGGGACTTGGCTTTACCATAATCTAAGCTTGCATATAATAGTTTAGTGAATAAATCAATAAGAAAATTAGCATTTCAAATTTTTTATGGGATAAATTCTATGAATGTTTTAGAATTGGTATGGTTACCAATTGCAGAACATGTTAGTAACGATGCAGAAGTATTTGTAAAACACATACAACAATTAATAGAAGAAGTAAGAAGAAAGTTTCAGAAAAGTAATGAGAAGTATAAATTATTAACAAGTGTCAGAAGAAGGTCAAAAGTATTTTAGGTAGGATATTTTGTTATAGTTTACTTGATAAAAGAGAGATTTTTGAAGGGCACATATAATAAGTTAAAGTATAATAAAATTGGACCCTATAGAATCATGAAGAAAATAAATGGCTATGCTAATGAGGTGAGTTTACCATAAAATTTTGATCTCTCTCTAGTATTTAAGGTTTTAAATTTATATAATTTCTATGGAGAATATGGTCAATATGAAGAAGATGATAAAGTAGATTGAAACAATAGGTGCCAAAGAAGAAGAAAGAAAATATAGTGCAGGTTTTGGATAAGAAGATAATAAACACAAGGCAAGGAAGGTATGATAGGTATTTGGTATAATGAGAAGGATTATAGTAGGAAGACAACACTTATATTATAGAATAGGAGCTAAAAATATTGATAAGAATAAATGATAGAATTATAATTAGAGCAACTTGCATGAGTTTAGTTATTTTCAACAAGAGGAGAATGATGCAGAAAAAGAGGTCAAACTTATAGAGGCCATAAATTTTGATAAGTAACTCTGTTTGAGCCCATATTCATGCAAAAATAATTGTCACAAAAACATTTATGCATCCATAACTCATCTTGTCTAGTTATAGTTATTTTCAGTGTTTTTTAGAGGCTATATGTGACTATCTGAGGGTTCAAAATTGTAGTTTAATATTATTTTCAATATTTTTGTTATAAATTATATATCAAAATTGAAGTTTTATTGATATTAATCTGATAGATTGATTTTTTTTAACTAAAAGGGGTAAAAAAATTATTCAAAAAGAAACAGAGACAAAGAGATTTACAAAGCTTTATCCTAGTCAACAAGTTGAGCCAGCCTCTGAGATAATTCCAAAGGCAACAGCCTATGATTCGAAATACTTCAAAGGGGCCCCTGCTCAGAGGCCCATTTAGCAATACAGTCAGCTACCCCATTCCATTCCTGGGGAATATGCTTGAAAACCATATAATCTAAAGAAGTACATAGCTGGAGAGTCTGTTGGGCAACCACAGCCAAATGCTAGTCCACATTATCAAAATTTTGATTATTTAACAAATTAACAACAACCTGGGAATCTGACTCATAGATAATTCTATACCATCCATGTTGGCAACATTGTTGCACTGCCTGCAAGATAGCCATAGCTTCCATGAGGTTATTGGTATACCGGCCCTTATAGACAGAAAAAAGAAACTGAATATCCCCTAAGCTATTGATTTTGATTGTTCCAACCACAGGGGGAGTCTAACATCCCATCCTACTAACAGGTCACAGCTGTTACCTGGTTCTTTTCACAGGGCATGTGGGAGGTGCAATGCAGGGGGCAGCAGAAGGTGCACAAGAAATGTGGGAATAAATACCAGCATCTTGTGGTCCCAGGTCATTGGCCCTGTTACCCTTCACCAGGAGAGTTTCTTGCAGTGAGTTGAGGATTTTCACCCAAAGGACACTGAGCTCCAACTAAGTCTCCAAAAAAATCTGCCTATTCCTTTCGAGCCAAATGTTCCACAAAATAAATGAAGGTCCTGCCGACCAAGCAATCTGTAACAATGAAGCTTTAGATGGAGGATGGCCCAGCTAGCTCCAAAATTTGGAAAGCAAAGATGTGTGCTAGCAAGGATAGCCCCACACACTCCACCAATGGTGCCAGATTTTTTTAGCAAAGGGACATTGAAAAAAGAGGTTCGGCCTAGTCTCCTCTCTACTGTAGCATAACACACATCTGGAAGGCCCCTGGAACCCACACTTACAAAGGTTATCCCAAGTAAGACACCTATTTTACACTAAGGTCCAAAGGAAAAAATTACATTTGGGCCATGTAAACCAGTTCCAGATTTTCTTCCACCATAAGAAGTTTGCTTCTCCAAACATTTGCTTTGTCAGGGCAAGATATCCAGCAGAAACTGAATAATGCCTAGTAGAATCACCTCCCCATGCTAGAACATCATGTCCTTGTAAGGAGCTACATCCTCTTGAAGCTAGGATCTGAGATAGCTCCAACCACTCCTCTAAAGAGCCACCTAATGGCCAATTAGAGGAATTCTTCCACCTAAAGCTGGTAGTCATGCCCAGATTAAAACCTTCCTTATAGTGAGCCACAGAATTCCACCCAGCAGCTTGAAGGGCGTCACATAGAGGTTGCAAATGTGGATGAGAGGACAAGAGTGGGGGTGATCCATCCCAAGAGTCACCCCAAAAGAGGGCCTCCATGCCGCTGTTGCAAATCCAGAAGAGGTTGTGTTTCACCAAATGAGCTCCCAACTTGAGGGTGTGCCACACCATGGACCCCCTCCCTCAAGAGGCGGCCTAGAGATATCAAAAGGTTCCACACCAGGAAAATACTTGAAAGATAGGATGCAGGCCTAGAGATGAGATTGATTGGAGCACCAGCACCAATAAAGTTTAGCAGCAAGAGCTTAGCTAGCCAGGATAGCAGAGCGCAAGCCAAGGCCTCCATCCTTCTTTGGCCGACAGACAATATCCCAGTTAATAAGACTCCATTTGGTATTCTACAAGTTGCCACTCTAAAGGAATTGGTGAGAGAGGGCATCAAATTCCTTGGGAAAGTACATAGGGGCAGCCTAAACCATACAGCAATAGATAAGAAGAGCTTGGATCACCGATTGCAGGAGTGTGACCCTCCCAGCAGTAGAGAGCCATCTATGTGTCCAATGATTGGATTTTTTCCTGATTTTGTCAAGCATATTATACTAGAATAGTCTTGGCTACCTTCCCACCACAATAGGAATCCCCAAATAAGTCAACGGGAGAGCTTGAATCTGAAATCTCAGGATAGTGGCGATCCTCTATTGTATAGGCACAGGGGTGTTAAAGAAAAAAATAGAGGACTTGTGGTCATTAATTTTTTGCCCAGACGCTTCCAAATAAATGTCAAGGGTGCCATGAAAAGATTTTGCTTCCCTAATCTGCGCTCTCCCTGCTAGGATAGTATCATCAACAAACTAGAGGTGGGACGTGGTTAATCCATTCCCCCACTGCCATCCATGCACAATATTCTGAGACACTCAGAACTTGATAAGCTGCCCAAGCCCCTCAGCCAGAATGATAAACAAATAAGGAGAGAGTGGATCCCCTTAGCAGAGGCCTCTAGAAGCACCAAAAAGCTCAGTGGGTTCCCCATTAATAAGGACTAAGTAAGAGGGCGTAGTAACACAGCTTAGCACCCAATGGACCCAGGCCTGATTGAAACCAAAGGCCAACAGAACTTTTTGCAAGAAGCTCCAATTGGCTCTATCATAGGCCTTCGCTAGATCAAGCTTAATAAACATGGCTCGTTCCTGAGAAGTACTCATAGAGTGAATAGCTTCTGAAGCAATAGCCACCTCATCCAGAATTTTGTTTGCCAGCAACAAAACCCCCTTCTTCCTCTGATATAATCATGGGGAGATAGACTTTAAGCCACTCTGCAATGAGCTTGGTGATGATTTTATAGAACACATTGCAAAGTGCAATGGGCCTAAAAAAGTCCAGCTGGTTTGCCTGATCTTTCTTTAGAATCAGGACAAGGAAGGTTGCATTCAAAGCCCTGAGCATTTCTTTGCTGGAGAAGGATTCCTGCACCACATCCAACAGATCTTGGTTGATAATATCCTAGAAGTCCTAAAAGAATTCAGCTAGGAAGCCATCGATCCCTAGAGCTTTACCTCTATTCATTCTAAACACCACTCCCTCCACTTTAGCCATACCAATAGGCCGAAAAAGAGAGTCATTCATTCCCAAAGTCACCAAAGGGGGAATGCATGACAACACTATATTTTCTACCAGCTCAGATGGAGGCGGGCTATTTAAAAAAAGAGCAGAATAAAACCGAACAGCTTCTCTAGATATAGCTTGAGATGAAGTCAATCATGTCTTGTTCGGGCAAACCAAGGAGGAAATAAAGTTCCTATTGCGCCTTGCCTGAACTGACTTGTGGAAGAACGCAGTGTTCTTGTCCCCCTCTTGGAGCTAGTCTATGCGTGCCTTCTATTTTTAGAAGATTTCTTCATGAAGTTCCCACTCAGCTAAAACATTAGACGCTTGAGATTCAGCCATGCAGATCTCTTCTGACAAACTGAGGTCCCTAATCTGTCTAGTCACCACATCAAGCTGGTCTTGAGCCCTCTTCTTCATAGTGTGGAGATTACCAAAATAATTTATATTCCAATATTTCAGCTTCCTCTTAACATACTGAAGTTTTTTAGCGAAGGCAAACATAGCAGTACCCCTATCTCCACCATTGAGCCATTAGATCATGAAGGGAAGCCTCGCAAAGCCACATAAGCTAGAACTTAAAAGGAGGCTTCTTTGGACCGGCAATATGGCTAGTCGAAAGCTTAATCGGCTAGTGGTCAGAGCCTCTCCAATCAAGAATTTTGGAAGCAAGGGAGGTGGAGCTAGATTGCCAAAAACAAGAAACAAGGAATCTATCAAGGTGCTTAGAGATACCAGCATTACCTATCCTTCTGTTACTCCAAGTGAAAGCCCATTGAGAGGCTTGACATTTGAGAGGTGCAAGAGGTCTATATTATGCTGAAGGATCTTCATAGAAGGCCCCAACCGGGCCATTCTGCCCCTCTTCTCCTCCAGGCTAAGAACTACATTGAAATCTCTACTCATAATCCAAGGCAAAAAGGGATGGTAGCATCTGACATACCAAATATGATCCCAGAGCTTGAGCTATCTAGGGAGGTCAACAGGAGCATAAACAGTGGTAACAAGAATAAGCTCACCGATTTCCATAGAGGAAGCAATCATTGAAAAGGCTGAACTGGTAGACAACCAGTGAAGTGGCATTATTTTCTTGGGATCCCAGCACATGGCTAGACCCCCAGAGCTCCCCAAGGCTCCCACACATTGGCTTTGACTAGAGAACCATATATTAAGCATACAAGAAAACCATGAGTCCATAGAAAGTTTGGTCTCCTGGATACAAAAAATATCTGGAGAATGATCAATCACCAATTTATGCATAGATTTTTGTCTGGGGATGCTATTCAGTCCCCTTACATTCCATGATAGAACAATCATTGAGTAGAGTGGGTGAAATGCTCATCCAGGGTCTTTACAACCCCTGACTCTACCAATAAATCTCCTGTCAGCTTGATTTTGTCCTGATCCTTCTTACGGCCAGCTCTTGAGGGAGTGGTGATGGAAACTTTCTTGAAGGGTCTTTGCATTAGGCCAAGAGCTGGTGAGGATCCTTTTTCTTTCCTGGAGGCTTCCATATCTTTAACCAAATCTGCCCAACGAACATCCTTGTCACACAGAGCTGGCGAACCTATGAGGGCACCTTCTTATGGCCCAAGGGAGATCTCTGGGGTTGGCTGAAACACCATGTCTTGTGAGCCAACGTAGAAAGAGAGCCATATGACTACCTCAGTATCCTCTCCCTGAAGTGCTTTAGGAATGCCATCTTCAATGGCCATGTTATCCAAATCTTTAAACTGATTGAAGCTCAACTCAACCTGCCTATCAAGATTCAAACATTTTCGGCCATGGCCCTTTGTGCAGCGTCAGACTGGGGTGAAGCCATCCATGTTAGGACCCTTGTAGCCCACTATACCTTACTCTACAGGAGTTTAGATGAGTTTTTCCATTTGCAGCACTGTCAAGATGGGTCTGAGTCATTCCATTGTAGCCTGACTGGCCATTTCCTTTGCCTCCATTGGCAACTCAGGGCCCAAAAGACTCCTCAGGTGAAACATTACCTCTGGAGGCCTGAGGACATTGATGGTGCAAGTGTCCATACACATGGTAGATACGACAGCAAAAGGGGATAGACTCGTAGTCTATTTGTTAGATCCAGGAGGAGGTACCCAGACAAATTTCCAAAGAATCTAGCAAAGGAGTATTCAAATTAATATCAACACAGATACGAGCATAAGAAATAACCTTTTTGTCCAGTTTTTGGTGTGCTATAGCAGTTGGTGTTCCAAGCATGGCAGCTATCTGGCATAGGATATCCTCTCACCAAAATTCCAAGGGGAGTCTCGACAATCAAACCCAGACATGAACGCAGGCTAGAAAATCTTTAGCAGAGTTAAACCCTGCATGCCAGGGTTTGAGAAAAAGACCAATGTGATCATAAAAGTAATGGCCTCCCTCAAAAATTTGATTTCGGTCAAAAATGGAGGAAAAATTCACCATAAAATAGCTGTTCCTAGCCAGCATAATATCAAAATCCCCTTCTACCTGCCATGACCGGTGAATCCAAGCTTCCAAAGCCAATAGAGAAATTTGGATGCCCAAGAATTTGTAGATCAGAGCATGGGAAGCCAAGTATTCCACCTCTTCTTTTACTACCTCTGGGGAAATAACTAGCACAGGTCGTTCCTGACTCTGCGATAGGCAGCCATTAACCTTCTTGAGCTTAGAGCTCTCACTGACATAGACTGTCTCTCCCTCCTATGCATTCCCCCCAGGTAAAGGCTGATCCTCCCTGGGGGCTTCAGTCAGGCTGCCACTCCTCAGCTCGTCACTCACAGCCATCTCGATAGATTGATTTTAATGTTTAGTTTATTTTTAGATTTTTTTAGAGCTACATGCACTTGTATGCAAAACTTATTAAAAATAGTAGCTATTAAAAACAGTAGGTTGAGTTTTATTTATTGTTAAAGTTCCAAATTTTGCATGTCAACTATAATTATGATTTGAGGCTTATTTATGCATGGTTTTTAATTATTTGAATCAATCAATATGAATCAATAAAGGTTATTATCTCAGAATCATTGTCTATTGGTATTTTCATCTTGATAGTATTCAATTTTATTAATTAGATATAATAAATTCTTTAACAACTAAAAAAATATTAAAAATAAGAAGTTACAAAAATTAATAAGTTTCAAAAAATTCTAAAATATTATGTATGGATCAAAAATTGATAAAAAGGAAATTTCATTTTACTTTATGGTTAAATTTTATTTTGAAAGGAACCAAACACACTTGTTAGCTATAGGATTAGTTTTTTAATTTATTTTAACATCATTTTATTTGTACATGACAACCATGTCTTTGAGTTATGAATTATTAAAATACTCAATCTATTTATTTAGAGGGATATATAATAATGATTAATTTTTTTCCTTTCCATATTGTTCTATGCAATTGTTTCTGTATGCTTTAGACTTGATGCACTTTTAGCCCCATCATCTAGTGTCAATTAGGAAATTTTATATAAAATTCATTAATAATTATATATTATTGTTTCACCAATAATATATTGTATAAGGGGGAAATAATATACATGGAAAAGAGCAACAAAAACAAAAAAAATCCAAATACTAAAAGAAGAAAGTGATATAAATACCTATTTTAATATTATTGGATTTTATCAAGATGTTTGAAGTAGACTGTAATTTTTCACATGTAATGGTGCATTATTGAATCTAAAAGGAAGGAAAATAGCATATTATAGTGACAAGTTGAATGAGGAAGGAATATATATTCTACATATGATGTTAAATTTTATGTCACTACACAAGTACTAAGACATTGTACGCATTAATTGGTGCCTAAATACTTTATGATGTTTACAGATCATGATAAGGTTTATGAAAATTCATAATAAATTGAATAAAATACTTGGAAAGTGGTTTTATTTCTTGTAGAGATATAATTTTAGTTTTAATTATAAATCATTAAAGCATAACTAGGTAAAAATTGATTTGGGCATGCATTTGGAATTATTTACTATTATGGTGAGTGAAGTAGTTGGATTTGATACTATGAAAAAATGTATGAATCTGATCCAAATTTTAGAAATATTGTTGAAAAATACAATAATATATTAGTAGGTAAGACGTGTTCTATTCATTATGATTATCTTATATAAGATGGTTATCTCTTTAATATAAATAAATTATATGTTTTAGTTGGGACTATGAGAGACAATAATATAAGATAAATTTATAGTAGTGGTTTGAATAAACATTTTATTAAAAGTAATACAATTTATTTAGTAGAAGATAATTATTTTTAATCTAATATGAATAAATATGTTCAAAGGTATGTGTTGAGATGTAGGATATGTTATGTGTCTAAATGCCATGCACAAAACATATGGTTGTACATGCCATTTGTAGTACAAAAAAGACATTGGACATATTTCAGTGTGGATTTTCTATTAAGAATTCAAAATTTATAGAGATGTGATGTTAAATTGTTTATAATTGTAGATAGGTTATCTAAAAAGTTTTACATACTAGAAAAATAATAATGGGACTAGAGTTGTAGATATGTTTTTCAAATATATTTTTAGATTACATGGTGTTTAAAACCATAATTAGAGACAAGGATAACAAATGTATAAGTTAGTTTTAGATAAATTTAGGAATAATTGGTGACTAAACTATGATTTATTAGTGCATATTACCCTCAAAGAAATGAACAAATAAAAGTGGTAAATAGGAGATATAATTTTCTTAAGATGCATTATTTGAGATAAGCCTGAGAAATATGACTTGGCATTACTAAATGGCTATTTTTAATATAATAGTTCAGTGAACATATCAAAAATAAAAATACCATTCCAATTCTTTATGGCAAAAACTATAATGGCATTTTATATGTAATAGGTTACAAATGGCAAAGAAAGATTAGATCTGGAAAGAAAGAATTGAAGTCAAGGTTGTAGATGAATATTCCATATGTTTTAAATTTCACTTTCCATAAATTAGATTTTTTGAATAAATTTTTTTATAATAAATATGGTAAGAATATTGGGTTATGATCATATGAATATGAATCTACAAGATTGGACAATGAGTGTGGAAGAGCTTACAAGAATTATTGCAGGATAGAGTCTAAGGAAAATAGGAGATGGAAGTGATGAAGCAAGAGAGATGGATCAATATAGAATAAATAAGAAAAATAAAAATATTATGGAGGTCAACAAAAGTTTGAGGGAGATGTTTGTTTGAATATAGGTTTTTTAATAGAAGTATAAATTAAATATGACATGGACCACACCATGTGTTGTTGGAATGAATAAGAAAAATGTTTCTTGGAACAAATAAATCTTAGAACATATGAAAGATTATCTTATGGAAAAAAAAATCATTATGCTAAGAATACATCAAAAATAAGTTCATCAATAATGGATTTCTGAGTTAGAGATATTTCAAGTGAATATATTCAACATGTTATAGAAATAGATGCAACATAGAATGAGGATGATATTGAAGATAAGAATGAAGAATAATATTATGCAAAGAATAAAATAAAAAGTTTTGAACACAATACTCCATTTAAGGTTGATGAGAAAGTATAAACTATAAATATTTATATGCATGAATACAATATCAAAGATCGTGTTTATTTTCAATTTAAAAAAAAAAATCAAAGGAATTTGAAAATGAAAATATGGAATAATATAATGATAAAACCATTTTATGCATGACCATTACAATCTTGGAATCAAATAAGCTCAATATTGATTCTAGAATTTAAGATTCAGTTGAGCAAATGGAGATGCAATAATGGAAGAAGTTATACTTCAAGGTATACTTGATATTGTATAATAAGAGACATGTTTTGATAAATAGAAGAGAAAGAGGAAGGCAAGTAAGATTAAGTCTAAACCACTAGGTTTATAAATTTTTAATTAAAAAAGATTGATTCAATACAAAAAATAGGTTACTAAATATAAAATGTTGATAAGAATAGAAAGTTAATAAAAGTAGTAAGTTTAGAAAAATACTAAAATCAGTAAGTTTAAAAAAAGAAGTAAAATGATAAGGTTGAAAACTATTAAAAATAATAATCTCAAAAACTACCATATTATGATAATAAAAAAAGCACTTTTTATAATTGGGGCTCCCATAGATCTAATAATTGAAAATACATCAATAGAGAAGATTGAGGACTCATGAACCATTGTGGAACCAAAGGTTATTATCTCAAAAGGTAAAATAGATATTGTCTCAAATGATAAATTTTATTCCATTAATTTAAATAAATTATCTATCAATTTATTTTTGAAATTTCATAAGTTTCAAGAGACAAGCAGAATTGAACTAAAGTGTAAAACAAGAAAAAAGAAATTACCCAAATTTCTTGGAATCAACTAGCTTGACCCTTTTCTCCCATAAAAAATGATATTTTTGGGGAGGATATCAATCCTTTGATTCATCCAATTCTGAAGGCTAACTACTGATCTTGACTGCTTAAATTTTATGGACTAGATGCTAATGATAGAGGGATTTTCTACTAATTATTTGTTGATAGGGCCAGTATAAAGGTTAGCATTTTTTTTGCTAATTGTTCAATATTTTGATCATAGTCTACCACTAGTAGAGGTTATTATTATGAACTTCATTGATATATTTTTATCCTTTGTAAAATATTATGGGGTATTTCAAAATCTATGTATTTATCCTTATCTTTAACAATCATAAGCTTAGTTAACTATAAGGTTATATTTTATTTTAAGAAGAAAGAGAAATAAAAAGTTTAATTAACTTTAGAATTGGTTTTTATTTTAATAAAATATTATTTGTGCATAATATCTCTTTGTTTGTGTTATTTTGACAACTTAAATTTCTTTAGTTAACAAATTTGGGCATAAATTTTATTTTCCCATTGGGTAATTGAGTTGGCATCCACTCAAGCCTCATGGATTATGAGTATGTTATATATAATTTAATTTATATATACTCACATGGTCATTTAAAAAACACCATAAACCAAACAAGTTTTTCTATGTGTGGTAATTAATTGTAGTATTGTGTATCATCATTGCATCACCTAATGAGTAGTCGTATACTTGACTAGGATTTCTATTCCACATGGTCAAGTTTCATGTCTTAATGGACAATACAAGTTTCAATTGGGTCATGAAATTCTCAGTGCCACATGGTGCATTTACATGCTCTCATGGATTCTCAATCACTCAAAATATAATGGTGACTTTACCTTGAAAGATTGTAATGTAATTGTAGTCATCCACATGTCAAGTTAGTGTGGCCTCATGAATTAGAAAAATTTAATAATATTTTGAGGATTTGATATTTCCAAGAATGTAAATTGGTTGCATCTTGTAACATGTCGTTAATATGTTACTTCATAAATTCACATTACAAGATAGGTTTGAAGGGTCTAGGTGTTACGAGGATGTAATTTAGTCATATATTACCATTTGTCATGATCTCGTAAGCTTGAAAAATTACAAATAAAATTAAATTTGAATACAAGAATATAAAATTACAAGTTAACCAAGACAATACAAGTGTCTCTATTCCCAAAATCCTTATAGAAATAGATTTTAAGTTATTGACTTTAAAATATTAAATAAAAGGAATAAGGTGAATCTAAATTTATTTTGCTAAGGTTAAAATAAGGTTGATAACCTAAGGATAATTGAAAGTCTAACTACATAATGTAATTGATAAGGAATATTTTCAAACTAATAAATGATAGGTCTTATCCCAAAATTACTAAGGATCAAGCTTAAACATTGTTTTCCCAGGCTCAAATGAACAAGTTCCAACACAAAATGTTTTTGATAAGGTACCTAGCAAAGTCAACAAAGTTATCCTAGGAAATAGTCATTTGATTTAAGCACAATTTTATCAAGTCAGACAAAATGTTAGCTGACATTCTCTAACTCAATAATACATAGCATATGTCATGGGAGTTTCTCCATAATGGGATTGTTAGGCTCTTATCTATACTTGTATCAGGCTTAGTAATTATATATACATTTAAATAAAATATGCATGGGGACCATTTTATTTGTTTCACATAAATATGATTAGTTCTCATATAGAACATGAATTTAGGCAATATTACTTATATAAAAAAACTATTGACTAATTTTTTAATAAGCTATGACTTCATACTTTCATTCATATGCATGATAAAAGTTGTGAATATGGTTTATTTCACTCTTTAAGTGAAAATTATTTTAATTATAAATTGAGATTTATTAAGACATCCAAAATTTGCTTTAAGGACCCTTTCCTCTAAGAAAGATATTAAATGTACTAATTATTTAATAGCATGTTCATTAAAAGGAAAAAATGACAACATATTTTAGGTTATTTATCTTTTTGATAATGTAAACATATATTAAAAAATATTATGTATGATCCTAAATAACATTATAACTCTTAATGTATGATTCTCATCTCCATGAAAATATAAATTAAACATAATTTATCTTCCATTTATTAATTTTATAATAACATAGATGCAAGTCAGAACATATGCACTATAACACTGAAGTGACTTGGTTATTAACATGATTTTAACACTCAAATGAATAGATACCAAATGAGGAGATGATTCGATGTCATGTTCCATCTAAACAACCTCACATCGAGTGATATTATCCATAGGGGATATTGAGGAATCTTCTAACTACTCTATCAATTATTCATTAAATAAACCCTTTATTTGATAACCCATTATTTTATACCCATATGATTCTAAGATATCCTTTCATATCATAACATTTATAACTTGAATAACTGAACAATATAAAAAATCTTTTATGGGTTCTAAAATTAACAATAATGATTCAATTATAATAACCACAAAGGGATTTATTCCTATTGAATAAATCATAATTAATCTAATAAAGGTCAAATGAAACAAAAGCAAACCAATCAAATGTTCAAGATTGGAAATTATCATAATGAGTATAGGGTCTCCAAACACACAAAAACTCGATATCTAAGCATTTTTAAGGCATGTAACACATCTAAAATAAGATTTTTTTTTTTTTTTGGTGGAGATGTATCACCCTACATAAGACAATGTCTCCCAAAGACACCAATCTTGGACTAAACCATCTCTCCCATGTCTTGGCAGAGGTCTCTATGCTACATAAAAAATAATACCTAGTAAACCCAAAAGATCTACTATATGGAAGCCCTATTCTTATTATTACTTAACCACCTCAAAAAACTATAGAAGATGGAAATTTAAAAAAAAAAAGAAGAAGAAGAATCACATAAACTAAAAACTATCCAGCCACTATTTTATAAAAGCACAAATCCACAATGGAGGTTGCTAGTAATAAGGATCAGATCAAAGATCATAAAATAAATTTCATCATTCAACAAGGGAATTAAATAAAATGCACTCATAAATCTCATAACAACTAAAGGTAGGTTTTTCCTACAGTGAAATCTTAAACCAAGTAAGGCCAATCGAAACAATTTTATGGATGTTACCTTTTTCATAATAGTATATTGCTATTAGTATCTTTCCCAAAAAAACCTCTTTTTCTAATATCCTTTTCTTACTAAACCCCTCTCTCTTGAATGGTCATATTTTCCTTTCTATATCCTTCCTAAAATAATCATTAATTTCTACATGTCTCTTCTCAACAATGATGCTTTGCATTTAAAAATGTGTCTGAAGTATTATTTTCTTGTTATTATATTTCTTTTTATTGTGGCAGATCTCTTAGTGTACTTAAATTGATCCAAGGACAATAAAAATAATGGTGATTCTTTTCTTCTTCACCTTCTCATGTACTCTGACTGATCTTTCTTTAAATATTCATCTCTTCAATTTATTCTTCTGAAATTTGGCCTGTCTTTCTACCTACTAGCCAAAAATATATTTTTCATTGGGATCAAAGTCACTTTAATTTTATTTCTTGTATTTAATGTGTTTACATCTCATACTTGGCATATTCACATATCTTATTCTCTTTTGTATTTCATTATTCCTTATTTGTGACCA